>CM059188.1:73724019-73802448 GCA_030323885.1 Branchipolynoe longqiensis
ATATATATATATATTTATATATATGGGATGAAATACTTCAGCGGTTTCCCTGATGGTAATGTGTACACCCACATTAACATAACTGAAACCTGCATATATGTATATATATATACAGTGTGTGACGTGAGGGGGGGGGCGACAGCTGGAAGGGGGGGGGGGGCGTTCCACCAAAGCACAAGAGGAAATATAGGATGTACATGTTACCCTTGTATTTATACTCGTATAATGCATTATACATCACATATATATTTAGTTATGTATATGTATGTATATGTATTTAAGTGCATAGATGTATATATGTTCACATATGTAAATAAATATCTATCTTTATGCATATCTAGACAGTAATCCTCTCTAACGACCAAATATCGACGACTCCCCTATATCGATCGCTTTATTTGGGTCCCAACAATACCATTGTAATCATATTCTAAGTCTAACTCCCTAAACCGCCACCTCCCTAAATGGACCACTCAAAGTTGGTCTCAAGGTCGGTCAGTTTAGAGAGGTTTTACTGTATATAACTATCTATCTATATATATATATGTATATATAGGTCGGTATATATCAAGATGTTTTTGCCGTGGATGGATTCTATTTATAGAGCTACCATCTCCTACATACAGTACGTCGACTTGTATATTGTTATGGTAATATAAATATATTTCATTCCATTCGGAGGATAAAGCATTTAAATTGATGATTTAAGACAATTACATGAGCCCAAACTTTGAAATATTAAATCGTTGCCCTCTTCTAATATTATTATTGTCACGCAAAGTATACGTATATATAAATAACATATAATGTATATTTATATGTATTTATATTTAGTCTATGTTTAACATTACTAAATTTCAATTGAAGCTGCATACTCAGATAAATGCATAAACTTTCCCTAACAAAAACACTGACCTTGATTGAATAATACATATTGAACTTTCGTACTGATGCATTTAGTAAACTGTTATTGTGACAGAGAAAGAATACAAAGTCTATTTAACAGGATATGTCACTGCTGAACCCATGCTCTCTAGTTATCTAGATTTGATAATACATACTGAACGTGATTAGTCTAGTAAGCAGTTATTGTTGCATAGAGTAATAATACGCCTATTTAACGGGACATTGCTGAACCCATGCTGTCTATTTACCTAGATTTGATAATACATATTGAACGTACATACTGGTTCGTCTAGTAAGCAGTTATTGTTGCATAGAGTAATAATACGTCTATTTAACGGGACATTGCTGAACCTATGCTGTCTAATTAACTAAATTTGATAATACATATTGAACGTACATACTGGTTCGTCTAGTAAACAGTTATTGTTGCATAGAGTAAGAAGTCTATTTAACGGGACATGGCTGAACCTATGCTGTCTAATTAACTATATTTGATATTGTACTGATTCATCTAGTAAACAGTTATTGCTGCACCAAAGGAATTCAAACCGTGGTTTTGAACACTGGTCCAGTCAACCCAATGACTTTTATAACTTGACACCTATTAGTATCACTGTTGAAACTTGTACTGTCCAGCATTTCAACGTTCACGTAATCGACATGTACCAATGTTGCTAGTCTTTAATTTGACATGACCGAGGATCGAACCCAAGACCTCCAGCACGAGGGGCATGCGATTGCTCTACTAATTCACCCTCCCACCCACCCACCCGCCCCACGCCCCACGCCCCACGCCCCACGCCCCACGCCCCAGCCCTCCGTCGCCCCACGCTCTCGTGCGGGAACTTTAGAACTTTGGGAGTAACCCCCCCCTCCCCCCACCCCCTCCTATATCATGTGGGAACTGTGAGACTAGCTCCCCCCGCCCCCCTCCCCCACACACCCACCTCTCGCCCCATGCTCCACACTCATGGGAAGGTGGCCCAGTTGGTATATGAATGGGAATGAGGCCGAGTGCTAGTCGGCTCACGGCCAGGCCAGCAGCCCACTAGAGGCCAGTGCGCATGACTGCTCTGGCTTTGGTATGTGGTTTTGTGTTTTTAATATAATTTTAGCGAGTTCATAAAAAATCAATCAAATCTCTTTGAATAATGTAAATTACGGGTGGTAATAAATAGCTTTGGTTTTTCAACAAGGCCAAAAAAAACTTCTTAAATGGTGATCGTCCTTTTGAAATAAAAATGAAGGTCGGGTGGCCGGTCTTTATTTTATATTTTCCATATTTTTGATGTAGATGTAATACATAACCAGACGCGATGACCGAATGAGTTGAGAGTCCGCCTCCCATTCTTGTATGTCGTGGGATTTGAACTCCTGGGTTCGAACCCTAGCCGAGTCAAACCAATGACTTACAATTCATACAGAAGTTAAATTGCTGCTAGCCCGGGAGATTATTCAGGCACTGGCGGGGACGAGCACCATTAAAAAAAACTATAGGCCTAATCCTTCGTGTTGGTACCTTAGTTGATTATGCTGGGGGAATTTCAATCACAGACAATTGGTTTTCCTCATCCCACTGCTTCTTGTGCTATCCTAGTAATGCCGAACAGCAGGGTAGGCAGCGACAGGTGTGAAGTCATTGGTTTTACTGGACCAGGGTTGGAAACCAGGGTTGGAATCCCGTGACCTACCAAAACAGGAGGTGGGAACTCAACCCATTCAGCAATCCTTATGAGAGCACTACCCAGGCTCCCTGGTGCAATCACCCTATCTATGTGGTTTCTTGCCAGAGAGGTCAATGCAGATTACTAGATGTACATATATGTATGTATATATGTGTATATAGACTGCCTTGCTCAGTATTAGGTTAATTATTCAACTGAGTGGGATATTGGGTCATGGTGCCAGCTGCTGCAGCATGGGTCTCCCAGTGGGACAACACTAAAAAGCCACTAGGAGTGTGCTATGACGTGAAACCCTAACAATCTGAGTGAGGTATTTGGTCATAGTCCAGGCGGTAGGGGTCTCACGGGGCAGCACTATAAATTCGACGTCACTAACCACTGTCCCATCTCGTTACTCGTCCTGATTTGACCTTAGTTGCTGCTGGGACATGAAACTCCACAAACTGAATGAGATATTGGGTCATAGTGCCAGCGGCACGACGTCCCAGTGAAGCAACAGTATACATTCGCCGTCAGTGAGCACTGTCACTAGTCGGTACCCATCCTGATATTACCTTAAATGATGCTAGGATGCAAATCCCCAACAACAAAAACCCCACAACCAAACAAGCCAAGACTTTAAAAGCGCATAATACAACTCACAGATCCCATACTCTTGTCTGATTATGCTCTACCGCGTCAGGATCCTTTTGGGTTGTGCACAACTTTCCTTTTTACTTTGGGGGAAATAATCGGCGAACTGTTAGTGAGTTAAAAGGACCCCAAATAGTAATGGCGTGAACAACAGACATCTACTGCTATGACCTATCCGCCATGATAGTAGCAACATAGTCGCCAACACGACTGTTTTGTCCACACTTGCTATGTATGAAATAGTGTACACTGTACAGTATTTATATGTCTTGTTTTCTTTTTTAAGTTTCATAGTCCGATGGTTTTGTGTTTCTGACATTTTCTTAGATAAATATACAGTATAACCCCGTTAAACCAAACTTGAAGGGACACTAGAAATTTGTTTGGATTAACCGATCATTGCTTTAACCGAGCTTTGACTTTGACTTGGCTTTGGCAAAAACGGGGGTATATTATGAATGTACAATGTATGTGGACACTGTGATTATTGTTTTTTTATGTTTTTATATATTTATGGTAGTATTTTGGCGGGCCGCCGAAAAAAGTTTGGATTAACCGATCGTTTGGTTTAACCGAGCTTGGTTTAACGGGGTTGTACTGTATTAGGTTCATAGATATGATCTGTCTTAATTTCGTTTGAAGTACCTTGTATTTTTAGTTGCTAACTTTGGGGATATTTGACATGTGAGCATGCAAAATTAACTTTGGCAAGCACACCAAAACTCTGAGACTGAGACCATAGGCTTCTGCAGTAACAGGTTCTATGAAAATGAGCCTGCATTCACTTCTATGCAGCAACACATGTGTAATAAGTGCACCAGTATCTGAGTTGGATATGTAGAATCAAATCTACATAATTGTGTTCGTTTAATTTGTTTAATGTTTTCATCGGACTATGCAGCTTTAAGGGCGGTGCTTGTGGGGGGGGGGGGGGGTCACAAGAAATAAAATAACAGGGCTTACTGCATTTATATATTATATATTATATATTGCATATTATATGGAGTATAATGAATTATGGAAATATAAAGCACGGTTATTATGAATAATGTATGTTGTGTATATTTGGAGTCGCCCGCCAACCCACCCCACCCCGGGCCGAGCTACTGTAACTAAATGTAAATGCTATGAGCATACACAATGTTAAATTCTTTAGGAAATTATGAGAAAACTCTTTATGCCTACACATGTGTAGTAATCTGCACTGACCTCTCATGCAAGTAACCACATAGACAGGTAGGCATGGGTAGTGTGTTGATATCAGGGAGCCTAGATGGTATAATGGTTAGCACACTGGCCTGGAATGCAAAGAGATGTGGGTTCGAGTCCCGCTCTAGGCGCAATATTTCCCATTTTCATCACCCCCATGACACTGGTTGCCATGACCATGATCCTGTACAAGCTACGCACTGTATGGTGGTACCTACCTTGTGTATGTATGTGTTAGTGCATTGCCTGTATGTATGTAATTGTAAGCATTAAAATACTTACAATTCCAGGGGGACTAGTGTAGTAAGTAGTCTGCACTGACCTCTCCGGCAAGTAACCACATAGACAGGTAGGCCTGGGTAGTGTGTTGATATCAGGGAGCCTAGGTGGTTTAATGTTTAGCACACTGGCCCGGAATGCAAAAAGATGTGGGTTCGAGTCCCGCTCTAGGTGCAATATTTCCCATTTTCATCACCCCCACGACACATGCGATAAACAAATGTTAGTAAAGCGATTTTTTACATAGTCGTATGCAACACACTAGTTATTTTGTGAGAAGGTGACATAATTTCAAAGACTCAGCGATCATGTTTGGTCCATTTGGAAGCCACTTAAAAATGTATACTTGTCGCTATGTAGCCTGGCACTCGGGATTATTAGGATAGGGCAAGGACCGGTTGGCTCAGTGTGAGGATAATGTGACTGAGTGGGATATCAGGTCATGGTGCTGGTGGCCTGGTCTCCCAGTGAGGCAGCACTATAAAGTCACCATGATTGTGCGCTGTCACAAGTCATTACCCGTCCTGATATAACCTTATATGTTGTCAGGACGTAAAACTACAAACAACAAACCAAGTAAATGGTAGCCTCTCAGGTCGGGGTCTTTACTGGTAGTCTCTGATTCTACCTGCCCTTAGTCTGTATAGTGTGACATTTTGATGAGTGTAGCTGGCAGCCTTTAGCGGATGGTCGGTGTGTGCGTGTGTGTCGTGCTGCATCGAGGGATAGTTAGACAATGTAACCACGGTAGGTCAGGAGGTCATGTCGTACTCAGAGAGCGTCATCATTGTGCAGATGTAACTACTGTACAGCCCCACATCACTATCAGCATACTCTAATAATGTAGGCCGACTGCCAGCCCCACAGCCCTATCAGCGTATGCCAATAGTATATTGCAAACCCCACAGCACTATCAGCGTATGCCGATACGATATTGCAAACCCCACAGCACTATCAGTGTATGCTAATAGTATATTGCAAACCCCACAGCACTATCAGCGTATGCCAATAGTATATTACAAACCCCACAGCACTATCATCGTATGCCAATAGTATATTGCAAACCCCACAGCACTATCAGCGTATGCCGATACGATGTTGCAAACCCCACAGCACTATCAGCGTATGCTAATAGTATATTGCAAACCCCACAGCACTATCAGCGTATGCCAATACGATATTGCAAACCCCACAGCACTATCATCGTATGCCAATAGTATATTGCAAACCCCACAGCACTATCAGCATATGCCAATAGTATATTGCAAACCCCACAGCACTATCAGCGTATGCCAATAGTATAGTGCAAACCCCACAGCACTATCAGCATATGCCAATAGTATATTGCCAACCCCACAGCACTATCAGCGTATGTTTGTGTATGTGTAGGTGTATGTGGCTGTGTGTGAGTGGGGTGTGGGGGTGTGAGTATGGGTCGTGGGTTTGTGCATGTGGGTGTGTGGATATGGGTGGGTGTGTTGGTGCTGGTGTGTCGGTGTGCACGTGTGGTGTGGATGTTGGTGTGGTGTGGGTCGGTGTGGGTCGGTGTGGGTGAGTGTGTGGGTGTGAAAAGTAAAGAACTAAATTGTATTTAATAGATACAAATTAATACACTTCTAAAGCAAGGTCTTAACATTTTTTAAATAAAAAATATTGTACCATATGTTAAACTAGCCATTAAAAAAAATAGCAGATTTCCAGGTAATTCCAGATCAGTATTATTACTACATATCCATAGAAGGTGAACCAATAAATAACTATTTGGAGAGAGCCTAGAATCTGGCTGGCTCCTAATGACCTGCCATTATCTTCATTCAAGAGTAAATTTCGGATGGAAACAGGTCGAGAGCGGGGTGAGCCTGTACTGCTTGCCCAACACTGTACTGCTTGCCCAACAGCACTATCGGTGTATACCAATACTGTACTGCCAGCCCCCCAGTACAATCCATGTCCTTATCCTATAAGTAAAGACAAAATCAAACAAAATTGGACACCGCTGAGTAGGCATGATGGCAAGGCGGCAATTCAAGGCGCCAGAAATTACGAGGACAGACAGAGTGCAACCTGGAAGGAGGGTTGCGCAGACGTCGGGACAGAGCTGCGCAGCAGGGCTGTTTCCGGAAGCGTCTACTGTCACAAGGGAGGGGTCGCAGCTCACAAAAGGTGACTACTGATCACGCCTTTTTTCCGGGCCCTGATGCTGCCTTGTCATGGAGGTCTAGACCAGGCCTGCCATCTAATACCCCAGTGAGACTATGCTGGCGACCGGGTCCACAAGTCATTTAATAGGAAAGTTTGTTTGATTTAACAACGCCTCTAGAGCATATTGATCTTTATCATCAGCTATTGGACGTCAAACATTTGGTCATTCTGACATATTTCTTTAGAGGAAACCTGTGCCGCCACATAGGCTACTCTTTCTGATAAGCAGCAAGGGGTCTTTTATATGCACTTTCCCACAGACAGGACAACAAATACCACAGCCTTTGATAAAACATTTGTGGATCACTGGTTGGAACGGAATATAGCCCAAACGGCAAATGTGTCCACTGAGCATTGAGCTATTGGATGACCCACACCTTCACAGGTGGGGACTCTCCTGCATGAACTACGTCCCGCTCCCTACGAGTCATTTAATGCATATGGCTACATGCATAGAGGCAATGCATCTAGGTGAATTGGATCAAGCTAAATGTTTTGGTTTAGAAAAAATTAATGAAACACTTTCTGCGATAGTGTGTATTCATGATGACCTCATAGTGCTGCCCCACTGAGATACCATGGCGACCTTATACTACTGCCATATCGGGATATCATGGAGACCTTATAGTGTTGCTCCACTGGAATGCAATGGTGAATTTATAGTGCTGCCTAACGGTGATACTATGTCGTCGGTATCCCACTCAATGATATTGTCCAGAATCTCATATTTAAGAAGACTTATGCAACATATTCCATTATAATCAAGCACAAAGGTCCTATTTGCCTTTATTGAAACTGTAGGTACAATTCGCTAAATGTAACACTGGATACTTGCTCTCCAGCACAGCCAGACGTGGTGGGTATTAACTGTCTGAATGAATCGATCCATGGATCCAAGGATCCATGTGTAAGACTAGCCAACGACTTTGATTAGCCTCAGAGAATACACTGCGAAATGGACCATTGACCAGTGTCAATTTACTTTTATCAGGAATTGAATGTTATTAATAATGTAATAGAATCACACTGATTACGGAAAAGTGAATCGACGCAAAAGTTCATAAGGATATATATAGAATGATTAAAGTTACCTAGTCCGATAATTGGATTTTCTGTTATTTCTTTAAAGGTAAATATATTAGGTTGATCATTATAATTTCCATTACTTTAGATTGAAGTAACTTTTATTTTAAATGACTAAATTTACTTGAAGCGAAAACATGCGGAATTAATGTTGGTGTGCAAGCCAAGGCTCTCTCCTAAATCTACTTATCCATATCCAACTGTGCCCTTATTAAAGTTTAAACATGTGTTGCTACATAGAAGGGAATACTAAGTTAATTTGATAGAACATGTTACATCCGAAATCTATGATGTTCAGAATTTCGATGTGCATGTCAAAATTAATGGGGACCTTTCAGTTTGCATGAACTCTCTCCTCAGATGGCACACCATGCCGGTCTCATGTGTTGTGGAGGTGTAGGGGTGTGGTGAGGATTTGTGTGTGTGTGGTGTGTGGGGGGGGGATTTAGAGGTGTGTGATGGGGGTGTAGTGGTGTGTGGTGCGTGGGTATGGTGTGGTCGGTGTGGTTGGGGTGTAGTTGTATATGGTGGGTGTGTGGTGAGGGCATATGTTTGTGTGGTGGCTGTGTTGTGGAGGTATAGGGTGCTGTGAGGATTTTGGTGTGTGTGTGGTGGGGGTGTATGGGGATTTAGGGGTGTGTGCTCGGGGTGTAGGGGTGTGTGGTGAGTGGGTATGGTAGGGTGGGGTGGTTGGGGTGTTGGTGTGTATGCTGGGAGTGTGGTGGGGGTGTATGTTTGTGTGATGGAGGTGTAGGGCTGTGGTGAGGATTTTGGTGTGATGGGGTGTGTACTGAGTGAGTATGGTGGAGTGGGTGTGCTGAGGATTTAGGGGTGTGTGGTTGGGGTGTAGGAGGTTGTGGTGAGTGGGTATGGTGGGGTGGGTGTGGTGGGGTGTAGGGGTATGGTGGGGGCTTAAGGATGTGGTGGGGGTGTAGGTGTGTGTGGTGTGGGTGTAAGGTGTGTGTGTGGTGTCTTGCAGAGTGGCACCTCACAATCTTTAGCATCCCTAAACCCCCACCACATACCTACACCCCCACCACAGGCCTAAACCCCCCCACCCCCACCCCCCACCAGACACCTATACCTCCTACACCCCGCCACACACACATATGCCCCAAGTACCAGTTAACACCCCGACCACACACGTAAACCGCCACCACACACCTACACCCCCCCACATACCTACACCCCCCCACACACACATCACACCTACACCACCACACACGGCCCGTTCTGATATGACCTTAGATGTTGCTAGGACGTAAAACAACAACAAACAAACAAACAACAAACCCTCACTACACACACCTACATCCTCACCTCACACACCTACACCTCACGCACACACACCTACAGCCCCACCACACACCTACACCACCACCACACACACCACACACCTACACCCCACCACATGCCTAAACCCCCACCGGACACCTACACCCCCACCACACACCTACACCCCCACAACACATACACCCCCACCACACCCCTAAAACCTCACCATACACCTACACCCCCACCACACACACCCAACACACACCTACACCCCTACCACACACATACCTACACCCCCATACATCTACACCACAAACACACACACCTACACCCTTCTAATAGTTCTATCCAACCATGATGGCCGACTTGGACCGGGAACGCGTGCTGCCACCAAGTGTATAGCGAGAGAAATGGTCCCCATTTAGCATATTTTTACTTCAAATATGTCCAATATTTAACCCATTAAAATAAAAATTACTTCAACCTAAGGTAAAGTACATTCTAATGACCAACCTGATATATTTATTTAAACAATATGCCAGTAACACAAAACCATCGGACCATGCAGCTTTAATAGTACTTAGTGGTAACTGAATATGTGGAACAAAGGGTTCAGATTGGTTGGTTGTTGTTGCTTTACATCCTAGCAACATCAGAGGTCATATCAGGATGGGTTCCGAATTGTGACAATCCGAACTCATGGCGACTATATAGTGCTGCCCCGCTGGGAGACCAGACCACTGGCACTATGATCTGAAATCCCGCACAGTCACATTATCCTGAGACTGTGATAACCAGTCATTGTCATATCCTATTAATGCTAAGCATCAGGCTAGGTAGTGGCAAATATCAATTTGATAAGTTATTGGTTTGACTCGGCTAGGATTCGAACTCTAGACTTCCTGCACGGGGAGCCTGTGCTCTACCGATTCGGCCACCGCGTCCGGTCAAGAGGATTAGATGATATTCTGATAAAGGATTTTCTCACCAACTGGAATCCAGATGTCGAATTATATCTGGATAACTTACCTGAAATAGAGAAGAGAGAGAAACATTACATTTCGGAAATGGAATATTGACAGTTTGTTTGTTGGGGTTTAATGTTCTGGCAACATGTATGGTAAAATCAGGATGGGTACCAAATTGTGACAGTGCACACTCATGGCAACTTTATAGTGCATGACCCAATTTCCCATTCCATTACATTATCCTGATACTGTGCTAACCAGTCTTTGCCCTATCCTATTAATGCCGAGTGCCATGCTAGGAAGCGACAAGTATCAATTTTATAAGTCATTGGTTTGATTCGACTGGGAACCAAATTCCTGATCTCCCATATGCAAGGCCCGCGCTCTACTGATTCGTCATTCGCGTTCGGTAGGAAATGCTGATGCTGGGTATCCGGTTCGAGGTGAGGTCCGAGCGCGACTCTTATTGATTGTTGCTTTAATTGGACAAGGAGTGGCGAGGCCTGAGGATGTGATTGATTGACGCCTGTTTTGAGCATGGTGAGATCAATAACTAATGGGCGCTGTCCAGAATCGATGGTATCTGGCAGCACCAGACTGACCACCTCTTCAGAGGGATGTGTGTATGTGTGGGTGTGTGTGTGTGTGGGTGTAGGGGTATGTGGGTGTGTGTTTGTGTATGGGTAGGTTTATCTGGCTGTGTGTAAGTGGGGGTGTGGGGGTGTGAGTATGGGTGTGTGGGTTTGTGGATATGGGTGTGTATGGGTGTGAAAAGTAAAGAAATAAATTGTATTTAATAGATACAAATTAATACACCTCGAAAGCAAAGTTTGCTTGATTTTGTATTAATTCTCTTAACATTCTTTAAATATATAATAGTGTACCATATATATAGTGTAATTTAAAACTAGGCATTTAAAATAAATAGCAGATTTCCAGGTATTCCAGATTTCTGTAAGCTGGATAAGAGGTTCAGTAAGCCTAAAGGCTGCATTCCATATACGCGTAATGCATAATGCGAATGCGAATGCGACAAAAAATCGAAACGCCTTGAAACCTATGAGCTACATTCCATACACGCGTAATGCGTAATGCGTAATGCGAATGCGAAGCGACAAAAATCCATTATCCCGATCGCTCCATGTAGCGATCGGTGCGTAATGCGTAATGCGTAAAGGTGGTGCGAATAGAAAAGCATCAGTCGCATTTGTCCATTGATATAAGGCTGGAGGAGGCGACTGATAATTACGGACAGCCGGGACAAGGTGGTGCGAACAGAAAAGCATCAGTCGCATTTGTCCATTGATATAAGGCTGGAGGAGGCGACTGATAATTACGGACAGCCGGTCTTCATGGGACGGTGCAAACATGTAGGTTTATGCGGCGGACCTGTTAGGAAGCAGTCTTCATATTTGGGACGGTCCTAACATCCCTCGAAGCAAGCTAAACTGAGCCATGTTTGGACCGTCCCATTCTGTGTGTGTGTCTCTGTGTGTGTCTCTGTGTGTGTATCTGTGTATCTGTGTCTGTGTGTGTGTCTGTGTGTGTGTGTCTCTGTGTGTGTGTATGTGTGTGTGTGTCTCTGTGTTGTGTCTCTGTGTCTCTGTGTGTGTCTCTGTGTGTGTATCTGTGTCTGTGTGTGTCTCTGTGTGTGTCTGTGTGTGTGTCTGTGTGTGTGTCTCTGTGTGTGTCTCTGTGTTGTGTCTCTGTGTCTGTGTGTGTGTCTGTGTCTCTGTGTCTTTGTGTCTCTGTTGCTGTGTGTGTGTCTGTGTGTGTATCTCTGTGTCTCTGTGTGTGTCTCTGTGTTTCTGTGTGTGTGTCTGTGTGTGTGTCTCTGTGTATGTGTGTGTGTCTGTGTGTGTCTCTGTGTATGTCTCTGTGTCTGTGTGTGTCTCTGTGTCTGTCTGTGTGTGTGTCTGTGTGTGTGTCTGTGTGTGTGTCTCTGTGTTGTGTCTCTGTGTCTGTGTGTGTCTGTGTGTGTGTCTGTGTGTGTGTCTGTGTGTGTGTCTCTGTGTGTGTATCTGTGTCTCTGTGTGTGTGTCTCTGTGTCTGTGTGTGTGTCTCTGTGTGTGTGTCTGTGTGTGTGTGTGTGTCTGTGTGTGTGTCTCTGTGTTGTGTCTCTGTGTGTGTCTCTGTTTGTGTATCTGTGTCTGTGTGTGTCTCTGTGTGTGTCTCTGTGTGTGTCTGTGCGTATATATGTGTCTGTGTGTGTCTCTTTGTCAGAGACACAGAGACACAGACATACACATAGAGACACACACAGAGACACAGAGTCACACACACACAGACACAGACAGAGACACACACAGAGACACGGAGACACAGACACCACGACACACACAGAGACACAGAGTCACACACACTTTTTATATACTTTTTATATACTTCACTGCATAACGCATAACGCATAATGCAATAGCACTACGCGTATATGGAATGCTGGCATTCGCATAACGCATAACGCATTACGCATTATGCGTATATGGAATCCTCGCTTAAAGTGGCCAGCTATCCGCCACGTGGAAAACAAACGAACTCGGAAATAGTTCAGATTTGTGCCACTTGGTGGCCTAATGCACCGGCGGCGGAGGCGATTTGTATAGACTCGGGTTGAATAAAGGAATACGCTCGGGGTGGAGAAAATGGTGCCTTAATCTAAAACTTAATATTTTTTTTCAATAACTGATATAAGTAAGCAAAATAGGTTTTAAAGTATTTTATGATTTTAGAAGCTGACAATAAGCGAGTTCAGCATTGCCAGCGCACATGTCCGGTCGTCAGCTGTCGGGATAAACAAAGCCACGTTTGAAGTGAAATATCTCCAAAACCACACCACCTAGAGACAAACCACTTGGAACACATATAGAAAACATATTCAACAAATAGATTATAATATGAATAAGCTATGCTTAGGACCGACCCCCCGATATAACTACAGCAAAGTATTTTATGACTACGCATGTATTTTATGACTGCGCATGTATTTTTTTTACTCCACTCGCGGTGTTCGATTTGAAATTCTAGCAACTCGAGACCGGGTGACCCGAGTCGCGGTCGTGATAATCGAATACGGCCGTCTTTTCCGCGGAAGAAGTATTAAATTTATATGGTTAGGGTTCTGCATTTCTATTAATTTTGAATAAAATACGTTATGCACTGTGCATACCACCAGGCTGAGTCATGCACATGGGTTTGTTTATCCCGATGACTTCCCATCAACCACCTCGCCCGAGATGCTGAACTCGCATATTGGGAAATAGTGGTGCTTGCCGGGAACAGGCTCAGGGGGATCTGCTGAGCCTGTTACCGGCGAGCGGCATTAATATCACGTCGATTTTTGGTTTAATTTAACCAAATTTCGGCGGCAGTGTTAATATTGCTTCAAGTTTGTGGTTAATTTGACCAAATTTGACTTTTTGAGCATGTAATTCTGTTAAATACGAGAGCTTTGGATAGATTTGGGTCTAATATATTGCCGCCGATACTGGGAACCAGCAACACTTGTTATTGTGTGAGCCTGTTGCCGGCACAATTTCAGCCAATCACAGCACAGCTTTTCCATTGCAAATGGCCGCCGCCTATGGGGGTGGCCATTTTGGAGACAACAAACTTCCTTTGCGGTTCAGACTAGCATGGCCCTGGTCCCCTACTCTCCCCACACATACTTGGTTCATTTAAACATAAAAACTAAACAAGGTTGTGCTTGGAGAGCATTTGTCGGAGTACGGTTCCCGTCGCCAGCGACCTATATCTGGTCCCTTTAATAGTAGTATTACTACATATCCATAGAAGGAGAACCAATAAATAACTATTTGGAGAGATCCTAGACTCTGGCTGGCTCCTAATGACCTGCCATTTCTTTTATTCAAGAGTAAATTTCGGATGGAAACAGGTCGAGAGCGGGATGAGCCTGACGCACGCTGGAGGAACCATAGGATTTTACTGCTTGCACACAGACCTCCCGGTTATCCAGGCTGCTCGATCCGCACCTCCCACAGCATTAGTCGGTAGCAGCAGAAATATTGCATTCATAATAATATTCCCATATCTTGATATACCAGAGAGAGTGGTATAGTTCGGTGGGGCTGAGTGTCTGTTTTTTTCCTAAGAGATAAATCCGTTAGGTTGACCATTAAAATCTATTTTACTTTAGTTAAAAGTAACCGTTATTTTAATTAGTTAACATTGGATATATTTAAAGTGAAAAGATGCCAATTTAATTAAGGGAAGTACACACAATTTCTGACACAATACACTTCAGCAGCTACATATCCTATTATATTGACTTACTATATCATATCATATTATAAAGCTACAGTAAAATATAACCCAACACGTATTATTAAACTAAGTCTAATATAACATTACACCATATCTAGCATAGTACTACAGTATTGTACCAAAATCTTTTTTGGAGTTTTGTATCCTAGCAACATCCAATGTCATATCAGGACGGGTACTGACTTTTTGACAGTGCGCACTCATGGTGACTTTATAGTGTTGCCCCACTGGGAGACCTGGCAACTGGAACCATGACCTGATATCCCACTCAGTCACATTATCCTGACACTGGGCCAACCAGTCATTGCCCTATTCTAATGATGGCGATCGCCTGGCTAGGATGCAACAAGTATCAATTTGATAAGTCATTGGGTTAACTCGACCGTGAATTGAACTGCCGACCTTCCGCACGGGAAGCCTACGCTCTACCGATTCAGCCACCGCGTCCGGTGCATAGTTTAAAGCTACGCTATAATATATCATTGCCTGATACTACCCACTTCATGATATTATAGCATAGAATAATATTACACTATATCATAGCATATTACTATAGTATGGATTAAAAGTAAACTATAATATAGTATATTACTATACCACACTCAATCAATCAATGGGTGCCGTCTTCTCAAAGAAGCTTGGCTGCAATGGACCTCCATCTCTTCCTGTCATTTGTTCCTCTCACGCATTCCGCATAGCTCATTGCTGTCCACTCAGTGATGTTGTCCATCCATGTTGTTCTCCTTCTCCCTCTTTGTCTTTTCCCTTCTATCTTCCCTTCCAGTATTCTTCTCTGTGATTCCTGGTGTCGTATCATGTGGCCAAAGTATTTAATTTTTCTGTTTTTGATTGTTTGTATTATCTGTCTCTTTATTTTCATTCTTGTTAGGACCTCCATGTTGCTTATCATTGCTGTCCATGGAATTTTTAACATTCTTCTGTATTGCCACATTTCAAATACCTCGAACTTTGTTGTTATTGCTTTCTTCAAAGTCCATGTCTCACAGCAATATAAAAGTGTAGACCACACATAGCATTTTAGCAGTCGGAGTCTTGTTTTTATATTTATGTCTCTAGATGTTAGTACTTTCTGCATCTTTAGAAATGTTGTTTTGGCAATCTTTATTATACCACACCATAGCATAGTATAATATACCACACCATATCATACTATTATAATATAGCATACATTACGAGGTAGTATGGTATAATATACTAAGTTATATTATAGCACTATCATATACCACAGTACTATAGTACCGCCACACCATCATATATCTCACCCGGCGTGCTATATAGCTTGATGTACGTGATAGTGATCTATTCACACAGGCTCGCCATTGGATCATTCCTCACTTTGAACACGGGATCTCGGTATGGGGAGAGATGCGGCACCTTGCCACGCCGCCTGGGGGAAAACTCACGAACTAAACCAATGGCGTTTTGCATCCTACTTGCCCCTGCAGTCCAGTGTAGGGTGTGAGTGTTGTATATATCATATATATATATATGTATATATATATATACCATATTCTCATGGGTTAACACCCTGGGTGTTTAAATTGGCAAATCATTGAAGTGGCGGGTCGGTGTTTACCCACACATGGGTGTTTAAAGGGTGGGCATTTACGAAATATTGGTCAAGTAGAGGGTGGGTGTTAAACCACACATGGGCATTAACCCTCGAGAATACGGTATATATTGCTGTGTGTTTATATGTATGTACAAATATATATGTTTATGTCTATGTGTATGTATATGTGTGTGCTGAACTTGAAAAAGGATGCAGAAATCAAGGTGGTCAGAAAAACAGGTTCAAGGACTGCCTTAAGTTAAATACAACCCGTAGAAATGTAATGTCAAGAATACAACCTGGAAAACAGTAGCCAATAACAAATAAAAGCAGACGATATCTAGCTGTTCGTGCAAAACAAATGGTGCACACCCACATCTAGGGTAGTATGGATTACATTAATCAGGGCGTTCCGCCCAGCCTGTGTGACAAGCTATGAGTGAGCTGTGGGGAAAAGCAGTAAAAGTTGCACAGTCCGATGGTTTTCAGATTCTATAATTTTCTGCGATAAATATAATACTTTGATCATTATAATCTACCTTACTTTAGTTTCACGTAATTTTGATTTTAAATGACTAACTTGGGTGATATTTGAAGTGTTAATTAATTTGTGCATGCTTGTCAAAATTGTTGGACCTCCTATTCATTGCCCAGAGCAAGCGATTAATATAAGCTTACCGAACATAAAGCTTTGAAATCTACACAGTGAGTGACTTTTCGGGCGCGCCAAAACCTCCGCGCGGTGGCACTGGAGTCGTCGGTCGGCGGTGAATGGCAGCGTGAATACCATTGCTGGAAAAGCAATATAACCCGACGCACCTAAATAAATAATTAGCACGTACTTTTTCTCTGCCCCTTTATACAAATATAATTCTCCGAAATATATTTTCCATATTGAAGTTTTATATGCTATATATATATATATACCTTTTTTTTCTCTTTTTTTTTTTTACATAAGTATAGTAAATTGGTACTTATAATTACTTAGTTTTGTGTTAAATGAGTTTGATTATAAATGGCTAACTTTGGAAATATCTGAAGTACAAATACGCAAAGTTAATGTTGGCAGGCACATCACAATTATGACACCAGAACCTTCAGCAGCAAGAGGTTCAACATAATTTAGTCGGTATTAATTTTTTCATTGAAGATTTATACTGCCTATCATGGATAAGTCTGAGTAGTCTTGTTTTCACCATTAGATAGTTGGTCGATAGAAAGTCTGATCCTACACTTTTACTAACTCAAGGGATCTTTAACCTCCCACACTGCATAAACATTGTATGAGCGCAACTGGCCTTTGATGATGCTGTAAGTTATACACAGCAGGGCAAATCCAAAGTGGCAGGGGAATCGAACCATGAACCTTCAGACTAGTAGTCTGACCTAGAAGAAAGTTTGATGCTCTACTCACTCCACCACAAATGTACACATCAAGAAATGTTTAACGAGTATATTTGTATTTAAGTTGGATATGTACCATCAGACTATGACACTTTAAATGAAACTCAAACTTAAACTAAAAATAAAAGCTTCCATCGAACTATGCAGCTTTAAGTGAAAAGTCAATTACGGGACCTGACATGGGGGGGGGGGCGTTGCAACACGGGGGGGGTGGGGGGGGGAGGTGCTGTATCGATGACGTGGGTGCGTGGGTGGCGAATGTGTGATTGGGATGCGGGAGACTCCGTGGGGCGATGTGCAGCTGGGGCTGTGTGTGAGGAGGTGTGTGGTGATGGTGGGTGTGAGGTGGTGGGTGGTATTGGGTGGTGCTGGGCGTTTCTGGAGCTTCTCTGATAATGATAGTGCAGTAGTTAGTGGTGGTGGGTGATTTTGTGGGTGGTGTTGTGGGAGGTGGGTGGGGGTGGGTGGTGGTGGGTGGGTGGTAGTGGGGGGAGGTATTGGGTGGGTGGTGGGTGGGGGCTGGTGATGGTTATGGGTGGTAGTGGGTGGGAGGTATTGGGTTGTGGTGCGTGGCGGTG
Organism: Branchipolynoe longqiensis; assembly: GCA_030323885.1. Taxonomy (NCBI): domain Eukaryota; kingdom Metazoa; phylum Annelida; class Polychaeta; order Phyllodocida; family Polynoidae; genus Branchipolynoe; species Branchipolynoe longqiensis. The sequence continues at coordinate 73,742,096 of CM059188.1, forward strand.
GGTGGTGGCTGGTGATGGTTGTGGGCGGTAGTGGGTGGGGGGTCTTGGGTGGTGGTGGGTGGCGGTGGGTGCTGGCTGGTGATGGTTGTGGGCGGTAGTGGGTGGGAGGTATTGGGTGGTGGTGGGATGCGGTGGGTGGTGGCTGGTGATGGTTGTGGGCGGTAGTGGGTGGGAGGTATTGGGTTGTGGTGGGTGGCGGTGGGTGGTGGCTGGTGATGGTTGTGAGTGGTAGTGGGTGGGAGGTCTTGGGTGGTGGTGGGTGGCAGTGGGTGGTGGCTGGTGATGGTTGTGGGCGGTAGTGGGTGGGAGGTCTTGGGTGGTGGTGGGTGGTGGCTGGTGATGGTTGTGGGCGGTAGTGGGTGGGAGGTATTGGGTGGTGGTGGGTGGCGGTGGGTGGTGGCTGGTGATGGTTGTGAGTGGTAGTGGGTAGGAGGTCTTGGGTGGTGGTGGGTGGCGCTGCTTGTGGGTGGTGGTGACAGCTGGGAAAGTCTCGTGGCGGTGGGTGGTGGTGGGAGGTGGTGGGTGAGGGGTGGTAAGTGGTGGTGGACTTTGTTGATGGGTGGTGATGGGTAGATGTTGTGGTGAGGGGTTTAGTGGGTTGTAGGTGGTTTGTTGTGAGTAGTGTTCGTGGTGATGGGTGGTTTGTAAGTTTTGTTGTTGATGGGTGGTGATGGGTAGAGGTCTTGGTGATGGGTGGTAGTGTGCAAGTGGAACCTAGAGGCGTTCTCCAGTATGTCGAGAACCTCTCTAGGTAACGCAATGAGGGAATCCCACCCGTGACGTCATTTATACATTACACTCCGCAGATTCTGTTGCATAATTTAAAAAAGAGAAAAAAAGAAAAGAAAAGAATTTTTTTTGAAAAAGCCCTCTCTCATGCCTGCTCTCTCCCTGCGTGTCCGCCCCCCCTACCCATGGACCCCTCTCCCCCATCCACATTTGACAAACAACTATTATAACTCAATGACTCGAGACCCACTACCCCTACTTTAGACCCATTACCACCACTGAATAACTACATCAACCAGCAATGCACACAATATAAACCACTATACATGCACAACATGGCACTATTTAAAGACTAACCGTTATTAAAACCAAATCTAACTGATATACAAACACAACATATGATTTAACCACTAGTGTAACATTACTGCACACTCTATCTTGATGCATATACCTTGCACTATGGTGAGTACATATGCTGTACCCTATGCAGCATAGGCTGCTCCCCCACTTTCTTTTATGTTCAGAATGGGTTGTGCTGCACACAATGATGCATATACCTTGCACTATGGTGAGTACATATGCTGTACACTTTGCAGCATAGGCTGCTCCCCCACTTTCTTTTATGTTCAGAATGGGTTGTGCTGCACACAATGCAACACATTCCACTTCCACTATGTACAGATGAAATGCGACCACTCTGACGGCTGGAAGACCAGTGCCCCGGTGCTGACAAAATATGTATTCAGATGAATAAAAATATTTACCACAAAAAAAAAGAGAATTTGTCGGAGTAAAGCTCCAGTTTCAGCGGCCTATAATGGGTACCTTTAACGTGACCGTGTGGACTGATTACTGTCACGTGGTTTCCGTGTGAGACATGTGGAGGGCCTGGCGGAGACCACTGCACCCATCACCTGCCCCCTGCTCTCCGCGCCACGTAGCCCCACGTCCAGTCACGCTGCCACCTTCCACACACAGCCTTGCCAGTTACTACTTACTACCCCCGCATGGTGGCGCCACTATCACCCCATGGCAACCAACGCGCAGCGGGGAATGGTGGGACGGGGACGCTGGGGGTGGGCGCGGTTGGGGTAGGGGTGGGGGCGGTTGGGGTGGGGGTGGTGGGAGTTCCTTACTGGAAGTTACCCTGGCAACAATGACATCGATGATGGCGCCACCTGCCGACATGTGCGTGACAAGTTCCCGGTGTGAGTAGGGGTGGGTGAGGTGGGAGTTGGAGGTTTTTTTTGGGGGTTGAGGACTTTCTGTTGTAGGTGCTTATCTCATCAGATCTTCACATAAAGGATGAGGGGGTTTTAGAAAGATTATAATCTTTGGCAAGAGGTTATTTATTCGCGCCCCTCCTTAAAAGAAGAATAACAAAAATAAGAGCTGCCTGACAGAGCGGTTAGTGGAGTTGGGTGCTACGTGGTGGCGCCACCCGCAGTTCTTGGTGAATAATTGGGAATAATCGATGGAATCTAAGGGCTTCTATATTTAATTCAATATTTCCATATTTCCATATTTACTTTATGTACGCATAAGTCATTATTTGAAAGTGAGAAGCCAGTAACAGTTGGGGTCAGTTGGTCAAGAGTCAGAGTCAGCGGGATGCAGAGAATGACCGACTACCCTGTTAAACCAAGCTCGGTTAAACCAAACGATCGGTTAATCCAAACTTTTTCGGCGGCCTGACAAAATACTACCATTTATCATATAAAAAAGTTGGTCAAACCAAAGTTGGTTAATCCAAACTATCGGTTATTTCAAACAACATTTTCGGACACCAGGTCACTTCCAGTACGGTTAAACCAAACTTTCATCTGGTTATAAAGTCATCTGAGACCCCATCGAATTGTTTATATGATAAATGGTAGTATTTTGCCGGGCCTCCGAAAAAAAGTTTGGATTAACCGAACGTTTGGGTTAACCAAGCTTGGATTAACGGGGGTTAGACTGTATATATTTAAAAAAAAACTAAAATCAAAGTGTCGACATACTTTGTATATTACATTCCTAATGCACCCGCGTTTTTGCCAAAGCCAAGTCAAAGTCGAAGCCAAAGCTTGGTTAAACCAATGATCGGTTAATCCAAACAAATTTCTAGGGTCCCTTCAAGTTTGGTTTAACGGCGTTACACTGTATTGGAAAATGCTGTGTGGAAAAGGTCGCCCACTACCCGTTATGGTGAACCGCAACTTCTGGCGCAACTTCTAGTGGAAATTCCTTAGAAGACCTTTTCCACACAGCATATAGGGTAGTGCTACACAGAACATTAGTTCTGTCACTGATGATAAATAGAGAATTGGTGTTGGAAATCATCTATTACGCCTGTATGTGTAGTACATGCACATAGTTTGCAGGGCATACTGCACAATGAACCGCTACCTAGAACATTAGCTCTGCTGCTAACGTCAGAGGGAGAGGGGGAGTTAATGGTGAAAATCATCTAGTATCCTTATCTGTGTAATGCATAGATTGTAGGGCGTCAGGAATGATGAAGGAGATGGTAGTGTAGGTTATACGTTTTTATTTATTCAGCGGGACAATGGGAGAACCCGATCCAAGCCCTAACGGCTGTGCATAGCTGTACAAATTATAATACCCCTGTCACACTACGACGTAACGAGCCAACGTGAGCCTAACGTGACGATTTTTCGTCATTACGTTGCCGTACGTTGGGTTACGTTATGATGACGTCATAATGACGTTAGAGTGACGTCGAGCTACGTCATATTACGTCGTGTTACGTCAGCGCGCGTCAAGGTTTTGAACCTGTTCAAAACTTTCGACGTATCTCGACGTGAAGCCGTCACGTCGGGATGACGTGACAATGACGTTAGGTAGACGTTCCGCGATCGTTATAGCAGCGTAAATGACGTTAGAGTCACGTTATGTCACGTCAGACCGACGGCCCGGGTGGGAGCAAGGTGTGGGCAGCTTTTTGCACGTTACGGTCACGTTACGGTCACGTTACGGTCACGTTACGGTCACGTTACGGTCACGTTACGGTCACGGTTACGGTCACGTTACGGTCACGTTACGGTCACGTTACGGTCACGTTACGGTCACGTTACGTTGGCGTTACGGTCACGTTACGTCCACGTCGCACCCGTTACGGCGACGTTACGCTCACGTTACACTAACGCCCGGTCACGTCGCCAATTACACCTCCCCCCTAACGTTGTCACGTTACAGCTAAGGTCACGACGTGCACCAACGTTACTTTCACGTTACGCTCACGTCCACAATTTGCATATTACGCCCATAACGTCGACGTAATATAATTATTTTCACGTTCTGCCTACGCTGACGTAGTCACGTCGTAGTGTGACAAGGCCATTACACAGTAGTAGTAATGTGGGTGGGCGTCGAGTTTGCGTGTGTCGCCAGCTAGCCAGGGAGTGAGGCAGGATCGGCTGGCGACTAGTGATGGACATAATGGTGGGAAGGCTGACAGCCAATCAGGAGCCTGCCGGCGAGCTGATCCTGTGTACGGGTGGTGGGTCATGTCCGGTGGCGCCCTTGTCGTTCCGCGCTGAATCAGACGCAATTCGCAAATTGCGAACCATCTCAGTGGGATGGCACAATATAGCCCACAGGGGTGCACACTGTCACAAAATCAGAACCATGGTGTATGGATGAAAACAACCCCCAAAAAACAGCCAAGCCATTCACGGTGTTCCCCCCATGTGGCTAGCGATGGGAAATGGCGGGTAGGATCATGATATTCAAAGTTGAGTTTTCTTTTGATTATTGATTTTCCATATTCATGAATGGTTGAAGTCGCAATATCTGATGAAAACATCAAATTTGTTAAAGCACAATACTTAACTAGATTTGATTCTACATATCCAATTTAGATACTGGTCAGGGGCGTAGCTAGGCATACGCGCGTACGCCAAAACGTCCACATCGTTTTGTCAACAAAAAATAAAAGTGGGCAAAATATGGTTTATTAGCTCAAAAATGTTTCCTGTCAGGAATTTCTACTTCGAAAAAATATCAGGGGTTGAGAAATTATAGTTAATGTATTTCTTATTTTACCCGAAAGGAAAAAGGTCTTTCAAATTTTAAAGAAAAAATAAAAAGTGAATTTTGCCATATCTATTCCATGTAATAACGGAGATAACTCTGGTTAGTGAAAATAAGGAATTATGTACATTATCAATAAAGAATGGAAACCAGGGAATGTCAAAGAGACTAGAACCGTAAATACAACCAGAGAGAAAAACACAACTTTAAGTCAATCCAAGTGTCTTCAATAAATGTTTGGACAATCTCCTAATCGTATGTAGGCTCCAGGTAGCCCTAAAACAACATTTTGAAGGGAGGCATGTAGTAGTCCGGAGTGTCGAAAACTCAAGTCTAAAATGTGTAAAATCCACCAACTTAAGCTTCAGCGGCCCCCTAAACCCCCTGCCGAAATTAGGAGCACACATCGTTAAAGGTCTAGCTACGCCCCTGCTGCTGCACTTATTAATCATTTCTTGCCGTATAGCACTGTCAGGGAACACTTAATACATTTAATGGAACCTGAAGCCAATAATGACAGAATTTGGTCATGCATGCCAAAATTAATATGACACAGTTTCATTTGAAATATCTTTAAAGTTCACCATTCATTATCAAAGTTACTTCAAGTGAGGTCGACCATAATGCTAAACCTAATATAATAATGGTTGCCCCGATAACGTAGTAGTTTAGGGATATTTAAATCATTCTTTTCTTGAAAGCAGTATCGCTGTTATAAACATTAATCAAGATATATCTCTCACCAGCTACCTATTGTTTAACGACCCCCCAGCACAAAAAGTAGACATCGGCTATTGGGGGGCCTATTTATATATAATGAATGTTCATAGACCAATGAGTATGTTTGTTTGCGTTTTAAATCCTAGCAACATCTAAGGTCATGTCAGGATGGGTACCGAACTGTGTCGCCATGAGTGTAGTACTAATACTCGGTACCATGACCCAGTATCCGACTGAGTCACATTATCCTGAAACTTCGCAAACCAGCCCATGCCCTACCCTAGTAATGTAGCACATCAAATTAACTTAGCTTGTTTTCACTTCAACTCATCGAAATAAAAGTTACTTCAGTAGATTATGACAATCAACCTCGTAATTAATAATATATTTATCTTTTACAAATGTAGTAGACAAACTCAAAACCATCGAACTATTATGCATCTCCAGTCAATGAATGTAACGACATGACAGAATACAGCATAATCTGCAAGGGGTTCTGTGGGTAAATTTTGTTGAAGGCGGGAGGGGGGTGGGGTGGGGGCGGGGGGGGGGGTAGGTCTGTCTCTGAAAGTTGGTGACAGTGCAGTGTGATTGCTGGCTGGTCGAGCGGCGTGCAGTCTTTGAGAGTACCAGTGGCTGACCGGTGACTGGTCAACACTGGAGGAGCCAGTAACAACGCTCAGAGTAGGCCTGGAGGCTTGTGGGTACATGGTGGTGATGGTGGTGTGGATGGTGTGGGGTGGTGTGAGTGATGTGGCTGGTGGGGGTGGTGTGGGTGATGTGGTTGGTGTAGGGGTGATATGGGGGTGGAGTGGTGTGGGGTGGTGTGGGTGGTGTGGGGTGGTGTGGATGGTGGAAGGGTGATGTGGGGGTGGAGTGGGTGGTGTGGGTGGTGTGGGTGGTGGGAGTGGTGTGGGGGTGGTGTGGGTGGTGTGGGGTGGTGTGGATGGTGGAGGGGTGATGCAGGGGTGGAGTGGGTGGTGTGGTGTGGGGTGGTGGGGTGGGGTGGTGTGGGGTGGGGTGGGTGGGTGGTGTGTGGTGATGTGGGTGGTGTGGGTGGTATGGATGGTGTGGGGTGGTATTGGTGGTGTGGGATGGTGTGGGTGGTGTGGGGTGGTGTTGGGGTGATGTGGAGGTGGAGTGGGTAGTGTGGGTGGTGTGGGGTGGTGTGGATGGTGTGGATGGTGGAGGGGTGATGTGGGGGTGGAGTGGGTGGTGTGGGGTGGTGACAGGTGGTGTGGGTGGGGTGGTGTGTGTGATGTGGGGGGTGGAGTGGGTCGTGGGGTGGTGTGGGTCGTGTGGGGTGGTGAAGGGGTGGTGTGGGGGTGGAGTGGGTAGTGTGGGTAGTGTGGGTGGTGTGGATGGTGTGGGGTGGTGTAGGGGTGATGTGGGGGTGGAGTGGGTGGTGTGTGAGTGGTGAGATGGTGGGTAATGTTGGGTTGATTGATTAGTGGTTGCTTTACGCCGTGTCGGCAGCATAGGCCATATTCACGGCGAATGTTGGTAATGTTGGGTGGAGTGGGTGGTGTTGGGTGGTTTGGAGGTGGACTGGGTATTGTTGGGTTGGTATGGGTGATGTAAGGTTGTAGTAGGATTGGGTAGTGAGGCTACGTATTAATACTTAGGACGAGCAGTGTTCTATGAAGTGTCTTGTGAAGTGTGTTCTTTGAAGTGTGTTGTGTGATGTGTGAAAGCCGACCGCAGGTTCTCACCATTTACCCTCTAAAAAGTGGAGGAAGATCATGGTGTTGGGTGGGTGGGGGTCTGTGTGGCTGCAGCTGGTACCGACAGTGATCCTGCAGCTGGTACCGGCAGTGATCTTGCAGCTGGTACCGTCAGTGATCCTGCAGCTGGTACCGTCAGTGATCCTGCAGCTGGTATTGGCAGTGATCCTGTAGCTGGTACCCGCTGTTACTGCAGTTGGTACCGGCATTGATCCTCTAGCTGGTACCGACAGTGATCCTGCACCTGGTACCGGCAGTGATCCTGCTGTTGGTATCGGCAGTGACCCTGCAGCTGGTACCGGCAGTGATCCTGCTGCTGGTACCGGCAGTTATCCTGCAGCTAGTACCGGCAGTGATCCTGATGCTGGCACTGCCAGTGATTCTGATGCTGGTACCGGCAGTAATTCTGCTGTTGGTACCGGCAGTGATCCTGTTGCATGCTGGGCATTCTGACTATGTTGGCAGGAAAGGTTTTTGGGGCTTTACTTCCTAGCAGCACGTCTAATATCATATCAGGACAGGTATCAACTTGCAACAGTGCACAACGTCGGTGGGATTTCAGATGACCTTAAAACCACATGAAAGTTTGGTTTAACCGTATCGGAAGTGGACTGTTAAATTCTCTTTGGATTAAGCGATAATTTGGATTAACCGACTTTGGTTTAACCAACTTTTTGTATATGATAAATGGTAATATTTTGCCGGGCCGCCGACAAAAGTTAGGATTAACCGATCGTTTGGTTTAACCAAACTTGGTTTAATGGGCTTATACTGTATTGTTGTTGTGCTTGTACTGATGCTGTTACTGGTACTGGTACTCATGGATAGCAGTGTACGTCTGGATGCACGGTGGTGGTGGTGGTGATGGTGGAGGTGGGGGTGGTAGTGGTGCTTCTGGTGGTGATGGAGATTGTAGTGGTGGTGATGGAGGTGATGGTGGTGGGTGTAGGGGTGGTTGGGGTGGTCGTAGTGGTGATGATGATGATGGTGGTCGTGGAGGTAGTGGTGGTGATGATGATCGTGGTAGTGGAGGTGATGGAGGTGATGCTGGTGGTGAGGGTGGTAGGGGTGGAGGTGATAGTGGTGGTGGAGGTGGAGGTGATGGTGGTGGTAGGGGTGGAGGTGATAGTGGTGTTGGAGGTGGGGGTGGGGGTGGTAGGGGTGGTGGTAGTGGTAGAAGTGATGGTGGTGGTGGAGGTGGTGGAGGTGGTGGTTATGGTGCGGTGGTGGAGGTGGTGGCGGTGGTGGAGCTCGTGGTGGGGTGGGGTGGGGGTGGTAGGGGTGGTGGTAGTGGTAGAAGTGATGGTTTGAGGTAGTGGTGGAGGTGTTGGAGGTGATGGTTAGGGTGGGGTGGTGGACGTGGTGTAGATGGAGGAGGTGGTGGGGGTGGTGGAGGTGGTGGTGTTGGAGGTGGTGGTGGTGGTGGAGCTGGTTTTGGAGGTGGTGGAGGTGATGGTTATGGTGGGGTGGTGCACGTGGTGGAGGTGGTGGTGGTGGTTGTGGAGGTGGTGGAGGTGATGGTTATGGTGGGTGGGGGGTGAACTTGGTGGACGTGGTGGCGGTGGACGTGGTGGTGGTGGAGGTGATGGTTGTGGTGGGTGGTGGAGGTGGAGGAGGAGGTGGTGGTGGAGGTAGTGGTAGGGTGGTAGCTCAGTGGGGTTAGTGCGAGTAGGGTGGGGACTTTGCCTGCTCCGTGTTGGTTTAGGCAGCGCATCCTGCCACTGCCCGCCCCCTGTCAACAAGCGCATCGATCTGCTCCCACAGCCAGGGGGGGAGCCCCGCTCGCCGGGGCCAGACGGGCAGGCGGACGGGCAGGCGGGCGGGTATGTGGGCCGGTGGGTATGTGGGCAAGCGGACGGGTAGGTGGGCGGGCAGGCGGGCAGTGCCAGGCCGGGCAATTTCCCACAGCTTCCAATGCATACAGCATCAGAAGCCATGCGGTAATGGTGGTTACAGCGCGGCAAGTCTGCTCCGCCATGCCCTACCCCGCTATGCCTTGCTCTGCGCTTCTCTGCTCTTCACAGCTCTTCCTTGCTCTTCCTTGCTCTTCCTTGCGATTTCACTCCTCTGTCATGCTCTGCCTTGCTCTTCCCATCTCTTCCCTGCTCTGCCTGCTCTACATTGCCCTGCTCTGCTTTGCCCTGTTTTGTTTTACCATGGTCTGCCCTATCCTGCTCTGTCTTGTCCTGCTGAGCTCTGTCCTGCCTTGCTCCACCCTCCTCTGCTCTTCCCTGCGCTGATCTGCCCTTAGTTGCCCTGCTCTGCCTATTCTGATCAGCCCTGCCCTGCCCTGCCCTGATCTACCCTTCCCTGCCCTGCCCTGTCCTGTCCTGATCAACCCTTCCCTGCCTTTCCTTTTCTTGCGGTGCTCTGCCTATTCTGGAGACAACTACCCTGACCCTTGTTTGCTCCGAATTAACAACGGCTAGCATCATTTTAGCAGGAACAGTTCCTAGTGTGAACTATTCTACTTAATGCTAGCAGCCACTCCCTAAGGTGGGGTCATGTGCTACTTCTGGGTAGTGTCAGATCATTCCTTTTCGTACCATCGCAGAATAAACCGGGGAGCACCCCGGGGTTTGAAGCAATCTCAGTTGTATTCAGTTTTATTCGGTTTATTCCTCAAGTGAAGTAGGACACGATCCATCACAGTTTCATGGTGAATAGCTGTTTGGTGTTTGTTTGTTGTTTTAAATCCTAGCCACATCTAAGGGCATATCAGGATGGGTGGTGAATAGCAAACCTGTAATAAAGAGTGAAAGCTTTGATTGTTGATACCTGTAGCAATGTAGTCATAAGCATCATAATAGTTTGTTTATTGGTGTTTTAAATCCTAGCCACATCTAAGGGCATATCAAGACAGGTGGTGAATAGCAAACCTGTAATAAAGAGTGAAAGCTTTGATTGTTGATACCTGTAGCAATGTAGTCATAAGCATCATATGAGTTTGTTTATTGGCATTTTAAATCCTAGCAACATCTAAGGGCATATCAGGACAGGAGGTGAATAGCAAACCTGTAATAAAGAGTGAAAGCTTTGATTGTTGATACCTGTAGCAATGTAGTCATAAGCATCATAATAGTTTGTTTATTGGTGTTTTAAATCCTAGCAACATCTAAGGGCATATCAAGATGGGTGGTGAATAGCAAACCTGTAATAAAGAGTGAAAGCTTTGATTATTGATACCTGTAGCAATGTAGTCATAAGCATCATATTAGTTTGTTTATTGGCGTTTTAAATCCTAGCAACATTTAAGGTTATATCAAGGTGGATACCGACTCATGGCAACATTTATTGTGCTGCCCCATTGACAGACCAGGTTGCCAGCACCATGACTCAATCCCATTATCCTGATACTCAGCAAACCAGTGCCATGCTAGGTAGCAACAAGTATCGGCTATGTAAGTCATTGGTTTGACTCAGCCGGGATTCGAATCATCGACGTTCTGCAATCACCATATCCACGCCTACCTCTCCATGTGGCTCCTTGTCTGAGATGTTAATGAAGACTACTCGTACTACACTATAAGCAATACATACTATCTATGTGTATAACGTATACTTAATTCTCCACACAGACATGTCTATCACTCATTCTGCTCATCTGTCTGTCTCGCAGTCTGGGTGTGCTCTCTGTCCACCACCATGCCCGGTCTGTCTATTATGTTACTGTCTTTTATTTGGATCATCATGCTTCTTCCACCCCTACCCCCATCCCCCACCATCGTCCAATCAGGCCCGACATTTCCCTGCCCGGTGTTGCGGTTTGCCAGGGACACCAGTTTGCCAGGGACACATTGCTTCTGCGCATGCGTCAAAATCGAACAGCATCGTCACTAACCTTATAAATTTAATATAATGTTTTTGGTAAAGATGTTTTCTATATGTGTACCAAACGATTTGTTTCTAGGTGGTGTCGTTTTAGAGATATTTAACTTTTCCTGTATTTTATGTATGAAGATTGCTCATGGCCATTGACAATGCCTTGAGTTGGACGGTACGCGCAGGGCAAAACATTAGTTTTATTCAAAATTAATAGAAAGCAAGAACCTTATCAATTTAATATAATCTTAATGGTAAAGATGTTTTCTATATGTGTACGAAGCGATTTGTTTCTAGGTGGTGTAATCTTAGAGATATTAGATTTTTTCTGTATGAAGATTTGCTCACGGCTGTTGACAATGCATTTGAATGGAAGTGTCCCTGGCAAACTGGTGTCCCTCGGAATCCGCAACACCGGCGCATCTCATCTCCACCTCCCGGCTTAGTTCCTCATCTCTCCGCCGAATGGCGCATGCAATTTGTGGGGGTTAACCCAGATCCAGTGGCGTCTGCTCGTCTAGATTCTAGTCTGGCAAGTGTGCATTCATACATACATGCAAACATACATACATACATACATACATGCATACACATACACATACACACATACATACACACATACACACATACATACACACATACATCATTGCCAATAATAATGTGCAGGCGTGCATCATTAGATGCAATATTGTACGTACTTCCTTACATACAATAATGTATATACATCGTTACATATAAACCGGACGCGGTGGCCGAATCGGTAGAGCGCATGCCTCTCGTGTGGGAGATCGGGAGTTCAATTTCCCGTCGAGTCAAAACGGTCGAGTCAAAACAAGGACTGGTTAACTCAGTGTCGGAGTGGGATATCAGATCATGGTGCTGGTGGCCTGATTTTCCAGTGGGGCAGCACTATAAAGTCATCATGAGTGCACACTGTTACAAGTCGGTACGCATCCTGATATGACCTTAGATGTTGCCAGGACGTAAAACTCCAACAATCAACCAACCTTTACATGTAATAATGTGCATCCATACATTGTTACAAACAATAACGCACATACATTGTTACATATAATAATGTACATACACACATCGTTACATATAATAATGTGCATACATACATCGTTACATATAATAATGTACATACATACATCGTTACATATAATAATGTGCATACATACATCGTTACATATAATAGTGTGCATACAGACATTGTTACATATAATAATGTGCATACATACATCATTACATATAATAATGTACATACACACATCGTTACATATAATAATTTACATACATACATCGTTACATATAATAGTGTGCATATATACATCGTTACATATAATAATGTGCATACACACATCGTTACATATAATAATGTACATACATACATTGTTACATATAATAATGTACATACATACATCGTTACATATAATAATGTACATACATACATCGTTACATATAATAATGTGCATACATACATCGTTACATATAATAATGTGCATACACACATCGTTACATATAATAATGTGGAGATGTACTTCGTTACATACAATATTGCACACACATACATCATTATATACAACAATGCGCATACATGTATCACTACAACAAAACACAAACACACAAAAAACACCCCCAAAAAACCCAGACGGGATGGCCGAATGAGTTAAGAGTTGGTAGACCGTGGGATCGTGGGTTCGAACCCTGGTCGAGTCAAAGCAATGAGTTAAAAATGTATACTTGTTGCTTCCTAGCCTGGTGCTCGGCATTATTAGGAGAGGGAAAGGACTGGTTAGCTCAGTGTCAGGATAATGTGACTGAGTGGGACATCGGGTCATGGTACTGGCAGCCTGTTTTCCCATTGGGGCAGCACTAAAGTCTCCATGAGTGCGCACTGTCACAAGTCAGTACCCGTCCTGATATGACCTTACATGTTGACAGGACGTAAAACAACAACAAACAAACATTACAAGGAATAATGCACATATATACATCATTACAGACGATAATGTGCATACATACAACGTTGTATACAATGATGCACATACACATGCATTCATCAGTTATCAGATAAAGTGAGGAGGAAAAAGCGATCAAAAACAACAAAAAGGAAAGTGTCACAAAATGTAGGACTACAGTTACGGACACCCCTCTCTCCTTCTGGATCAATCCAATCCGGGTAAGGGTGGCATCCCCCACCTCACTCACACTTCCACCCCCCCCCCCCCCCCCGCCGCCCCGTACACATGGTATTGAGATTAGGTTTGCGCACTATGCCTGGTCTCATCTGATTGTCATAGGGGGAAGGGCGGCAACGGGAGCGGGGCGAGGAGGAGGTGAGCGGGGCGGGGAGGTGTGGGGAGAGGCGGGCGGGCCGGGGAAGGGCGGGGCAAGGCAGGGCTGGGCGGAACGGGGTGGACGGTGGAGCCGGTCGGGGGGTGGGGGGGGGGTAGGGCTGGGTGAGGTAGGGTGGGGACAGGTGGGGCAGGCATGGCGGGCGGGGTGGGTGGGGAGATGTGTGGTGGGAGGGGTGGGGTGGGGAATATATGGGAGGGGCTGGGTAGGGTGGGGCGGGAGGAGTAGGGTGGGAGGGGCGGGCCTGGGCCGGGCGGGGCGGGAGGAGTAGCGTGGGGCGGGGCGGGGCGGGGCGGGGCGGGGCGGGGCGGGGCCTGTGCGTGGGCGGGGCGGTCCTGCCTGGCATGGCTGCCCTGGTTTATGGGGTTCCGAAGTGGAACTCACCAAAGACTAGCTGGTTAGTGTGATGCGTGATGGATGATGAGTAAAGATGTTAAGTGATGGGATGTGTCTATTTAATTGCTTATTATGCCCTTCTACCTAGAAATACATGTTAAATAAGCACAATCCTATCTGGTGGTGCCACCTAGCGTGTGTGGTGAGCGACAGAGCTGAGAGTGAACTTGGATGTCAGCGCCACCTATCGACTAACTTATAATTGCCGAATCCTCTACGCAATCAGTTGGGTCGATTTGAAGTATTAGTTGCACAGTATTAATAATTGAGGCAGTAGTGATTTGTTGATGAATGAATCATTGCAGCTTACTGCTGATCGGGTTGCCTAAAATAAATGGTTCCCCACCAGTGCACAAACCAGAACATCGTCCACTACCAGAATTAGACCTAGACATATTTGACCTGAATAGTGGTGCAATCATTAAACATATATTGCAGCACATAATGAACACCAAATCAAATTTAACAGAACATGTCACTGCTGCAAGTAATGCAAGCCAAGGATGTCCAGCATCTCTATGTGCACACCAGAATTAGTTTAGCATGTTTTCAGTTCAAATATCTCTAAATCTATAATAAAAATGGCGACAACCTCCTCCCACCCACCTCCCACCTCATACCCACTTCCCAGAATATAACCTCCTATAGCCCACCATGCTCCTTCTTCACCTCACCACCGGACGGTGCTAGCGTAGAGCGCGGCACAGTGCGGAGTCGGGGTCCGTCCATGATTTCAAGTGTACGTCGTCTGCCTAGTATCTTGTGCAACATTGTTATGTACCATTGTTTGGTTCATTGAGGTTATGCCCCATATGACATGACACTTTTTATGCCTGGATAATATTGGTCTGATTGCAGAGGTGTCCTTTGAATAGAGATACTTTTGTAGGCCGCATAACAGGACACCTGCTGTGCTACGACAACATTGGTCTGTATCCACAGTTGTCATTTGAAGGCAGGTACTACTCTAGTGTTGATGAGAGGACACCTGCTATGTGAGGACAACATTGGTATGTATGCAGATTCGTCCTTATAATACAGGTGCTACTGTAGGACTGATGGCATGACACCTACCCTGTCAGGACAACAGTGGTCTCTATGCAGATTTGTCCATTTAATAAAGCACTACTGTAGGACCGATGACGGGACACCTGCCATGTCAGGACAACATTGGTCTGGATGCAGAGTCGTCCGTTGAAAAACAGATACTTATGCAGTGTTAAAATATTGCTGGAGTTGTTGTCTCGCCCCTGTACCCATCGTGCATGAATACGTGAATAACAATACGCGATCAATGATACGACTGTCTCGCATCTGAAGCTTGAAGCTGCATAGTCCGATGAAAACATCAAATTTCCAAAACCAAAGCAATTATCTCGATTTGATTCTACATATCAAAATTAGATACTGGTGTATTTATTAAACATTTGTCATCACATTGAAGGACATATTGATACAATTTAAAAGGAACTATTACTGCAGAAACATGTGATGTCAGAATTTGTGCATGCTTGCCGAAATTAGTTTTGCATGGTTGTGCTTCGAATATCTCTAAAGTTAGCTATTTAGCATAAACATTATTTCAAACTGAAGTAAGGTAGGTTATAGTGATCAATCTAATATATTTAAGTCAGAAAATTCCAGAAACTTAAAATCATCGGACTATGCAACTTTAAATTAATTACCCCCAGTATTATACAGCTGATTTGTAAATAAATCCGGCGATATCGGCGTATAGCAACGCGCAATTAGTTAAAGGTCATAGCATGTGTTCTTGTTTGTTGGGGTTTTACATGCCAACAACATCTACGGTTAAATCAGCACGGGCAAGGTCATAGTGCATTTCAGTCTCTGACGCGGCAAGATTCAGAGAAATGTCTCGACGAGTGGCTGTGTTCTGCCGTCAGTAAGCTGGCTTCCTGTCCTCAAGACATTCTCTCCCATTGTCCTTAAAGGGACAGTAACATGACCGTTCGCATTGGGGAGTTTTCAGTCGGCGCAATGAAGGCTGCCAATCTGCAGCACTGTGTGGGCACCGCAGAAGGCGGTCCCATGTGTCAAGGAGTCGGCTTCCGGTGAGTCGTGTTCGGAGACATCAGGGACGGAGCGAGGGGGTGGGCAGGTGGGGTGGCATGCGGAAGGTGGTGGGTGAAAATAAACAAAATAACTGTACTTATTCACAATTATTATGATCAATTATGACTACAGTAAAACCTCTCTAAATTGACCGACCATGAGACCGACTTTAAATAGTCCATTTAGGGAGGTGGTCAGTTTAGGGAGTTAGAATATCGTTATAATGGTATTTTATGGGTTTGGGACCCAAATAAAGCGATCGATATAGGGGAGTGGTTGATCTGTGGAGGTGGTCGGTTAGAGAAGTTTTACTGTAGTTATAAGTTGCATGGATTGACGCAATCTATTTTGTAGGAGTTATTTAGGGACTCAACTGCGGTCTGAGGGTCTCTCTAATAAATATTGTGCTACTATTGTCATTTAAACCCTAATATGTGTCCTCAGTGACGTACGTTAGGGTATGTTACAGATTTTGAAAAGTGTGCTAACCTTACTATCAATTACAGTGAATTGTTAGGTTGTTTTTTTACTGGGCCTTATAACCTAGGTGAGTCAAGCCTTAATTTCCCTGTATGGGCTACTTGTCGCTACCTAGCATGGCGCTCGGCATAGTTAGAATAGGGCAAGGAATGGTCAGCTCAAAATCAGAATAATGTGAATGAGTGAGGAATCGGGTGATGGTATTGTCACAGGTCGGTACCCGTCCTGATGTGACCTTAGATGTTGTCAAGATAAAACTCCAATAACCTTGTGTAGGAAAGTTTATTTGATCAAAAGTAGTGGGCTATGCTAGATCAATATTTGAACAATTACATTAACCACATTCGATTGTAAAATCATGGTGTTGTTTCAATAACCTAACCTTCTGATATAGTTTTAATGGGATGTTTTAATAGCAGCAGTCCTGTCACAGAGAAAGAAAGGGCTGCAGGAGTGACTACTTCTACTAAATCAGCAGCCTAAATCACCTTGCCTGATTGAGGAAATGGTTGCGGGACATGCATCGGCTTCCCAAGATGAACTTAGTGACCCTGTAGTCCGAGGACACTGTCTTTCTGAGCAGATGGGGCTCAGTTAGTGTGAGAGAGAGAGAGAAAGAGAGAGAGAAAGAGAGAAAGTGAGAGAGAGAGAGAAAGAAAGAGAGAGAGAACGGTACATGCCTAGATTGTCATTTCACCTGTTTCGACAGACATGACCTAGATATTGTGTTGAGCACGCATGCGCATGGCTGCACGCGATGTGCTCGGTGTATTTCTATTGCTCGACTGTTCCATCCCCACCCTCTTTCTAGTCTTAGACACTATAGACGAATTCCACCACCACCCCACCCTCTGAGGGTCACCTCTTGTTGTGGTACCCGACGCGGTGGTCGAGTCGGTGAGGCCGCAGGGTTCCCGTGCGGAAGGTCGGGAGTTCGAATCCAAACTGGATCAAACCAATGACTTACCACATTTATACTTGTCGCTAGGCCTACCTAGTCTGGCGCTCTGCATTACTAGGATAGGTACCGACTGGTTAGCTGAGTCTCTGGATAATCATAATGTGACTGAGTGTGGCATATTGGGTCATGGTGCCGGTGGCCTCGTCTCCGAGTGGGCCAGCAATATATTATTATTAATAGTATATGTATCGCCATAACTGCACACTCTCAAACTTGCTACCCGCCCTTATATGACCGTAGATGTTGCCAAGATGTAAAGCCTCAACAAATAACAGCTGTTTTTTCTCTCTCGTTAGCATGTGTGCTTAAGATAGTATCCAACTACTCTACTACTGTATACAGTTTACCAATATTTGTAACTAAAATCCTCTTTGATCGACCACAAGCTGTTCTATTTTTACGGTTAGTAAAGACACGTATTTTGCACCCAAAAAAAAGATGTCAATCGATGAATGAATTACATTTACAAAAAAAACACCAACAAAAAACTAAAGAACAAATTGTATTCCTTATCACAGAAGTTGCTGACATGAATATGTCTGTGCCTCCTTTATGCATCTCTCGTTATTCATCATTTCTTCTCAAGAAGAGCTTTAATTTGGGACATACCTATAAAATTCACCCACTAAAAATCGGAGCAGATTCAGTTTTTGAACCGATTTAAAAGGAATAATCTGTACGTACGTAGGGTTTCATTGTGTACCGCCATCAATATTGAAATACAGTTGTTTTCGTCTTCTCAAACCAGCGCATTAATTATAAGCCTCCCCCCCTCAACCAGGATGACGCTAGATGTGGATAGCATCATCCTTGTTTTATAACCTGACCTATAGCATAACAACTATAGCTGAATGTCATCTGGTCTCAGTTAGTTCACAACGAAGGTCATTAATGCTAGTTCCTGCAAAAGTTTTCTGTTAAGGAAAACCCTAAAAGATGACATATAAGAAATATTAGCTTGGTTATCCACTACTGATTTAGCGTGCTGTGAAGCTGTATCAGGATGTCTTCAACGTGTTCAATAAAGGAACCGCAGGGAGAGATAGTGTATTTAGCAGACAGAGTAACACCTGGAACCAGCTCTTTGATGATAAGAAAATGTATACAGTCGTAGAGTGGGTGGGCAGTAAAATGTGCACGCGTGTCGCCGGTTCACTGAGAAGTGAAGAGAGAAGGTTGAATAAGAGAAAATGCATGAAAGTCCATTGGTCAATCAGGTGGCTGGAACGATCGAAATAGCGGTTGGGCTGTCAAGGCAACATTTTGTACACCGCTTCTTTGAGGTCTTATGTGGACGGGTGCCGACTAGTGACTGCGCACTCATAGCGACTTTATAGTGAGACCTGGCTACTGACACCATGACTCGATATCCCACTCAGTCACATTATCCCGAACACTCAGTCACATTATCTAGCAACATCTGGAATCAGTTCAAGATGTTAAGCAAAGAGAGCACATGCAGAAGTGGGAAAGTACGAAGGGAATGGCAGGGTGTGTGATTGGTTGACTGCTAGGGTTTTACGTCCTAGCAACGTCTAAGATCATATCAGGATGGGTACCGACTTGTGACAGTGTGTTTACCCATGGTGACTTGATAGTGCTGCACACTGGGAAATCAGGCCACCAGCACCATGACCCAATATCTCACTCAATCACATTATCCTGATACTGAGGCGTATTCTATTAATGCCGAGCGCCAGGCTAGCTAGCAATAAGGCAATTTGATTTGATGGGGATGTGTGCTAGCGGTCGTAGCAGCGGGCGGGTGGGGGTGGACGGGGGGGGGGGGGGGGTTAGGGGTGAACAGGCGAGCTGGGGGAGGGGTAATACTAGGAGTGGCAGGAAGTGAGGGAACGGGGAAAGGAGTGCGGGGAGTAGCAGGAGGCGGGGGTGGAGGAGCCAAGGGGGGGGGGGGGGGATGGAGTGACAGGGGAAGGGAAGCCCATAACCATTACGCTGAACATTCTATGGAGTATTAAGAAAGTTATGGCGTTTTCTATGTCTGAAATTGGGCCTTAATTAATTAAATAATCCCCCGCCCACCTCCCGAGATAGGAAATTGTTAAGCGACCCCTCCTGAGATATATAAAACAATAATTAATGACTTAGAAGCCACGGACAGCAGTGGATTTTCTAGATAATAGATGTTTTCTGCACTACGGTGGTGTTCTTATTCGCATGTAAGGACGTTTCACGCGGATGTGACATTGACACTCTAGTGACAGTATGAGTGTCACTTAACTCAACTGTCTTAGGCTATGGTTTGAATCTGGTGATATGTGCTTCGATTCTGATGCATGCGCAGACTATGCTGTTCGATTTTGACGCATGCGCAGAAGCGATGCGTAGAGCGTAAACCGACGGAGGCCCAAAACCGCAACACCGGGGAGGAGGAGGAATTCACTCAGTTTACAGCAATTGGTGTTGGGGTTTTAGGTGAGACGAATTGGTGCAAACTACAGGTTGCCACGGGACTTCAGCGATTTTCAACCACTTTGAATATTTCACCCCCAATGCCTAAAGAGAGAGAGAGAGAGAAGGAAGCGGAAAAAAGAGGGGGCAGGGAGGAGAAGTCACCAAACAACGACGTCCGCCATTTCATTTGTCTGTTTGTTGCGGTTTTACGGTGTGGCAACATCATATCACTATCATGATGGGTATTGACTTGTAATAGTGCGCATCTATGGCGACTTTATAGCGATGCCTCATTCGGAAACCAGGCCTCCAGCACTACGACCCGATATCCCACTCAGTCACATTATCCTGGTACTGTATACACCAGACCTTTCAATCCTATTAATGCTGAGCGTGAGGCTAGGTAGCGACCCGCTAGGTAACGACAAGTATCAATTTTGTAAGTCATGTCAACCGAGATTCGAACTCCTGTCCTTCCACACAGGAAGTCTGTGCTATACCGATTCGGCCATCGCGTCCGGTCACTGCCAATTTATGTTTGGTTCTGACGGTGTTGAGACAAGTTAAATGTAGAATAAATTTGATTTGTTTTGTTCTTACCACCTGAAGGAAATTCAATTGGAAACATTGCTGTACTGTCTGGTACCAGACCCCCTTCTCCTAACTCCTAACTCCTCCCCCCACCCCCCACACTTTTCACCTCCATCTTAAACCTCACTCAACCCATACCCACTTCCCTCCATAACAGTCCCGGTGTCGCGGTTTAAATTCTCAGTGGGTTTAAAGTCTATGCTTGGGGTTCTGCGCATGCGTCAAAATCTAACAGAATTTCCGTGTATTTGATTAATCAACTCGGGTGACACGAGCGACTTTTTAATGCACAAATGTGACATCATCTCTCCTAGCTAACCCCAGCCAAGAGGTGGGTTACTGGGGTCGGGACTTTTTTTGCACATGGCAAATGTTTTTGTCAACTCCACTCGCAGTGTTTTATTTGAATTTCTAGCAACTTGGGTGACCCGAGTCACCCAGGTCCTGTTAATCGAATACGCGCATGAGCAGAACCCCGAGCGTAGACTCTAAACCCACTGAGAATCTAAACCGCGACACCAGCATGCATTGTCTTACCACACGGATTTCCGCCCAGACCCCCCTCCCACTCCCACCCCCACCCCCTAACCCTAACCCCCACCCCACCACTAACCCCCACCCACCCCACCCCTAACCCCTAATCCCCACCCCACCCCTAACCCCTAACCCCCACCCCTAACCCCTAACCCCCACCCCTAATCCCCCGCCTCCACCCCACCCCGACCTCATTAAGCCGGGTCTTAATGGACCATATAAGAAGACTCCATTGACTTAGATTGAATTAACTTGGGAACCTTTCCTTGTGAATTTCAGTTTTGTTTTCCCTGTATTTCATCATTGCATCCTGTGGCTGTGGTCGTTTCTTTTATTGAAGGAATACGTTCTTTTATTGGAAGGAGAAAAAGTAGAAACAGAAGGAAAACGAGAGAGAGGAGAGCTTCAGCATTTGGAATTGAGATTGAGATGTTGAGTTGAATTATTAGAAGAGCCAAGTCGCCGATTAATAAATTAGTGTGGTGGTTCTTACACGGCACTCGAAGCTTCCTCTTGCTTCGCCATATATGGGGGGAGATTGAAATAAAACACCCCAAATGTAAATGTGGGATTCTTGGGTTCCCATGAAATCATTTTTGGAGAAGGCCAGATGGTGATGATTGGTAGGTTGTGAATGGTGAATGGCTGGAGAAATGTTGTTGAAGAATATCACCTAGCTCAAAATAGGGAACACCTAATTTCCACCAGATGCCAGACGCGGTGGCCGAATCGGTAGAGCGCAGACCATTTCGTATGGAAGGTCGGGAGTTCAATTTCCGGTCGAGTCAAACCAATGGCTAACAAAATTGATACTTGTCGCTTCCTAGTCAAGTGCTCAGCGTTATTAGGATAGGGCGAGGACTGGTTGGCTTGGTGTCAGGATAATGTGACTGTGTGGGATATCAGGTCATGGTGCTGGTGGCATGGTCTCCCAGTGGGGCAGCCATGAGTGTGCACTGTCATAAGCCAGTCCCGTCCTAATATGACCTTAGATGACTAGGAAGCGACAAGTATCCATTTTCAAGTCATTGGTTTGAGTCAACCAGGGTTCGAACTCCTCCCACAATCTCCCAAATCGGGGGACGGATGCTCAACTCATTCTGGTCACTTCGGGTGGAAGTTGATGCTCGGTGTCCAGATGCTGTGTGATGCGCAGTACTAAAAGAACCTGCAGCAGACGACAGCACTAGTGGCGGTGTTGCGGATTCCGAGGGACACCAGTTTGCCAGGGACACTTCCATTCAATGCGACAATGCAACGGCCGTGAGCAAATCTTCATACAGAAAAAATCAAATATCTCTAAAATTACACCAAATCGCTTCGTACACATATAGAAAACATCTTTACCATTAAGATTATATTAAATTGATAAGGTTAGGGTTCTTGATTTCTATTAATTTTGAATAAAACTAATGTTTTTCACTGAGCGTATCGTCCAACTCAAGGCATTGTCAATGGCCGTGAGCAATCTTCATACATAAAATACAGGAAAAGTTAAATATCTCTAAAACGACACCACCTAGAAACAAATCGCTTGGTACACATATAGAAAACATCTTTACCAAAAACATTATATTAATTTCATAAGGTTAGTGACGATGCTGTTCGATTTTGATGCATGCGCAGAAGCAATGTGTCCCAGGCAAACTGGTGTCCCTGGGAAACCGCAACAGCGGATTCGCCTGCGCCTACGCAGCCGCTTTCCCTCAGTGATGGATGGCGGGGAAGATTTTCCCGCGCTTTTGCCTGACCAGACGACAAGTGGCCCGTTGAGCGGAGGTGACGCTGCGATGTACGAGTGTTACTAACACGTCAGCAGATATTTAGCACAAAAAACACCATGTATTCCTCCGATTAAATCAAAGCGAATATAGTCGTTGTTTATTGAAGTAGCTGTTTGTTTGTTGGAATTTTACGTCCTGGCAACATCTAAAGTCATATCAGACTGGGTACTGACTTGTGATAGTACACACTCATGGAGACTTTATAGTGTAGGGAAATCAGGTTTGTCGGGCACCATGACCCAATATCCCACTCAGTCACATTATCCTGACACTGAGCTAACCAGTCCTTGCCCTTTCCTATTAATGCCAAGCGCCAGGCTAGGAAGCAACAAGTATCAATTTTATGTCATTGGTTTGACTCGAGTGTGAACCAAACTCCTGATCTCCCGCACGCAAGAGCCGCGCTTTACCGATTCGGCCACCACGGCCGGTGTTGTGGATTCCGAGGCACACCAGTTTGCCAGGGACACTTCCATTCAAATGCATTGTTAACGGCCGTGAGCAAATCTTCATACAGAAGAAGTCAAATATCTCTCAAATTACACCATCTAGAAACAAATCGCTTGGTACACATATAGAAAACATATTTACCATAAATAGTATATATTAAATTTATATGGTTAGGGTTCTTGATTTCTATTATTTTTTAATAAAACTAACGTTTTGCACTGCGCGTACCATCAAACTCAAGGCATTGTCAATGGTCGTGAGCAATGTTCATACAGAAAATACAGAAGAAGTCAAATATCTCTCAAATTACACCATCTAGAAAGAAATCGCTTGGTACACATATAGAAAACATCTTTACCAACAACATTCTATTAAATTTATAAGGTTAGTGACGATGCTGTTCGATTTTGATGCATGTGCAGAAGCGATGTGTCCCTGGCAAACTGGTGTCCCTGGGAAACCGCAACACCGGTATATTGAATTAGCCATAAGTGTCATTTTGTTTGTTTGTTTTCACCATTTCAATTTAATTCAATTCAATTCTGTATTTCAGAGACACATGTGGGTAAGTCCTCTGGCAATTCTTCACCCAATCGAACCAACAATGACCTACATTCTCAATGAGGTAGGTTATATGTCTAGTACAGTGAAACCTAGATAAAAGATTCACCCCGTACTGACAGTACAGGGGTGAAAACCAACCCATAGAAAAGCTGGCGAAGAATTTTGTCATGCTGGGAAAATTAATTGAGTGAATAATGTCTTAATTTAAGAAGCAAAATATATTCTTTATATATGTTTTTATATTTACCCGCTACCTTTGATTTGAAAAATATAATAAAACATCTAGTTTAATCAGATTTAAAAGTGAAATTGACGGCGTTCAATGGCAGGCCATCTTGTCTTTTTGCATTCTCTCCCATTTCACCAACTCTGTGCCTATATAAGTATTCATTTGATACTGGAGGCAGGCATTCTACTTCTTGTTCTATACTAAAGCTATTTTCGCCCGTATTTACACTACGTTGTCGTTAACCCGTGTACCAAAAGTATCGGGTGAATTTTTTATCTAAGTGAAACCCAGATTGTATGTCCCGCATTTTTTTACGCAAATTCGGATATAATGCGATGATTTATTGAACCCGAAATTCTTTAATTCAAAGTTAATTCAACTGACCGTTGATTTAGATCGACCCTGCTTTTTTCAGCGATGCTATTTTATGGGTCCCAACAATGGCGTTTTAACAAGGTTTCATTGAACCACGACCCGTGTACGCCTACTGTGTGTGAAACACGGAACACACACAGATACACACACCTTTACCCTCGCGGGTCATTGAGTAATTCGGCGTAAACCACCCGTCGCCTTTATCCACGATTGAACTGCTCAAAGTGGACATCCATATGTATGAGCTGCTCGCGGCCTACTCTCGATGGAAGCCATACAATAGCATTGATGTGTATTCAGGCCAGGACCGACTATGGCCGAGTGACCTTCTTTGGGGGCGACTTTTATACATCACCTCAAATATCGGGTTCTGTAGTTCCTGACGACTCCGCAGCACCAATATTGCGCTGAAATGAGCCTTCAAGGCTGCATAATCCGATGAAAGTGTTGCATTTTCTATTTACCACTCCCCTCCCGCCCGCTGCTATCCCACCAGTATGTAGAGTTGGTACCCGGATCTGTGGCTGTACAAGTACGCTGTAAGGAAATACAATACAGACAAGAAGAAAGAGAAAGTGCGAGTGAGAGAAAAGAGAGAGCAAGCCCTCTGTTTTTATTAAATAGTTTCAAGGGTCCCTGGTAGGGTGTCACACAACCCCCTCCAAACCAAAGGGAACAGAATTTTGGTATCCATTGGCACCTAGTAGTCTGCACACAACCAGTCAAGTGAAAATCATTTACTAAAAAAAACACCCCCAAAACAACTGTTAGTTTCGGAATATAACAATTATGAACATAATTGATTATATGTTGTAGAGTTAGCAATGACCTGCTTAGAAATACAATAACCTGCAAAGATTATTTAGAGAATTCAAAGTCGCATGGCCCTTCCTTCCTATGAAGTATGCTAAGAGGCCGAGTGTGGACGAGCTGAATTAATTATAATATGTTAATATAATAATATGCTAATGAGCACCGCACACTGCATGGTGGGTAAACCCTCCAGGTATCCAGTTATCTAATTCCCCAACTCCAGCTATCCAGCTCTGCTTCTATCCGGCTATCAGCTATTTATCTCTCTATCTAGTTATCTGCTATCCAACTATCCTGATATCCGGATATCCAGCTATCCAACTAGCTGGCTATCTAGATATTTAGCTATCCAACTATCCAACTATCCTGCTATCCTGTTATTCAACTATCCAGCTATCTGCCTATCTGGCTATCCAGCTATATGTCTATCCAACTATCCAGCTATCTGTCTGTACAGCTGTCTGTCTATACATATATCTGGCTATCCAGCTATCCGCTTATTTGGCAATAAATCTATCTGGCTATACAGCTCTCTGGCTATACAGCTATGTGGCTATCCAGCTATCCGCCTATTTGGCAATACAGCTAGCTGGCTATCCAACTATCTGTCTATCCAACTATCCAGCTATATGTCTGTACAGCTGTCTGTCTTTACAGCTATCTGGCTATTCAGCTATCCGCCTATTTGGCAATACAGCCTTCTGGCTATACAGCTATCTGGCTATACAGCTATATGGCTATCCAGCTATCCGCCTATTTGGCAATACAGCTATCTGGCTATGCAGCTCTATGGCTATACAGCTATATGGATATCCAGCTATCCGCCTATTTGGCAATACAGCTATCTGGCTATACAGCTCTATGGCTATACAGCTATATGGCTATCCAGATATCCGCCTATTTGGCTATACAGCTATCTGACTTTCCAGCTCTCCAGCTTTCCAGCCATCCAAGTATCCGCCGTGGTAACCTTTAAAGGTTGCTCTTATGTGCAAATATATAGCCACATATTGCTTGTTGTCTGGCTTTCTGAACATCGATAAGAACACACCGCATTCAGCTGTAGTGACAAAGCCCGCTACACATAAACCGACAATTGGTGCTGCATCCCGTTGATCGGGAATCGAGAGTCCTGCTTTATACTTTCCTCTTTAAGTAAATTGAGTTTTGGTATATGACGCCATTGTTGTTACCAGGTTAATGGGACAATCCGATAGTCTAGAGTAGATAGCTCATAGCCGATAGCTGATAGCTGATAGCCGCTAACCGATAGTTGATAGCCAATAGCTGATAGCCAATACCTGATAGCCGATAGGCACTAGCTAATAGCCGAAAGCCAATAGCTGATAGCCGATAGTCAATAGCTAATAGACGATAGCTGATATCTGAAGCTGATAGCCGATAGCCAATAGCTGATAGTGGATAGATGATAGCTAATAGCCAATAGATGATAGCTGATAGTTAATAGCTGACAGATGATAGCCGATAGCTGACAGAGAATTGTTTTGATACCCCTCCCACCCCAGCCCAACCATACAATAATATTTAAAAAAGAGGAAAATTATCATGTACATGAATTTGAAAATGGGGATTCTAGTCCCGGAGCAACGGATTCCATCCAATGTGAGGGTTAGATTTATTTCAAAGCAGACTTCACAACACAATCACCATTACGGGGACACTATATGCATGTGTGATGGACCTGTTTCTGCTCCGCTGATTGGACGAGAACCGGCGTTTCCAGCCTGATTGATATTAGCTGCATATGCATATAAACCGGTTTAGATACAGTCGATGCATTCATTCACATCGCAAGCATAAGTGACTCTGATTCCTATATTTAAAAAAATGAAGTGTAGCTAACTTATCATGCCTGATGTATCTAGTAACATCTCAGCTGAGGATACATATGTAGTCGTCCATAATGAGCCCCGCTGCCACATGGTGGCGGTGTCAATTACGATGACTCTTGCCAGTATAGGCAGATGGCAGCACACTAGCAGGGGTGTTCCCTTTGGTGGACCATTCCACCCATGACTAGCGGCCACCGCCCCCCCCCCCCGCCCCCTGGGAGGTTCTTTACAACCTGGCTAGACTATTTTGACACACCGGTGTGGCGGTTTCAGCCGCGCGCCAGTTTCAGCCGTGCGCGTACCGTCAAACTCAAGCCATTGTCAAAGGTTGTGAGTCACTAACCTTATAAATTTAATATAATGTTTTTGGTAAAGATGTTTTCTATAGGTGTACCAAGCGATTTGTTTCTAGGTGGTCTGGTTTTAGAGATATTTCACTTTTCCTGGATTTTCTGTATGAAGATTGCTCACCACCATTGACAATGCCTTGAGTTGGACAGTATGCGCAGTGCAAAACATTAGTTTTATTCAAAATTAATAGAAATCAAGAACCCTAATCTTAGAAATTTAATATGATGTTTTTGGTAAAGATGTTTTCTATATGCATACCAAGCGATTTGTTAATAGGTGGTGTGGTCTTAGAGATATTTCATTTTTCTGTATTTTCTATATGAAGATTGTTCGACCATTGACAATGCCTTGGGTTTGAGTATGCGCACGGCTGAAACTGGCGCATGGCTGAAACCGACACACCGGGCGCGATGGCCGAATCAGATAAGCGCAGGCCTCACATACCGGAGATTTGGAATTTGGTTCCCTGTCGAGTCAAACCAATGACTTATAAAATTTATACTTGTCACTTCCTAGCCTGGCACTCGGCATTAATAGGATAGGGCAAGGACTGGTTAGCTCAGTGTCAAGATAATGTGAAAGAGTGGGATATCGGGTCATGATGCTGGTGGCCTGATTTCCCAGTGTGGCTGCACTATTAGTATGCACTGTTACAATTGGTACCCATCCTGATATGATCTTAGATGTTGCCAGGATGTAAAACTCCAACAACCATCTATTTTGGCATTGCCCGAATAAACCAGAGGAGGACCCCGAGGTTTGAAGCAACTGTGGTTAGTCATTGGTTTGACTCGGCCGGGATTCGAACCCCTGCCCTTCCGCACGGGAAGCTAGCGCTCTTACCGATTCGACCAACACCCCCGGTTATAAGTAAACACGCGCGCTTGTGACTAGAACTAAGCCGCGACATGGATGGTTGTCTTGTGTAATTATTGATGAGTCATGTGTTTAATTATTCAGCTGGCTTTTTTGGCGCCCACATGGCATACACCGACAATAAGGAAGCACAACTTGACTCAACTCAGCTGTGCCAAAATCTAGCCAGCCACCTTTCACCAAATAGTAAAATACGAAACTATAATTCGTGTATATTAAGCAGACGCGGTGGTGGAATCGGTACAAGCGGTGGTTTTCCTGTGCAGAAGGTTGGGCGTTCAAATCTCGGTCGAGTCAAACCAATGACTAAGAACATTTATGCTTGTCACTACCTATCCTGGCGATCTGCATTAATAGGAATGGCCAAGGACTGGTTAGCTCAGTAGCAGGATAATGTGACTGAGTGGGATATTGGGTCATGGTGCTGGTGGTCTTATCTGTTAATGTTAGTGGAGCAGCACTATACAGTTACAAGGACTGCGCATTGTTAGAAGGCCATACACGTCCTGATATGACCCTTAGATATTGCTAGGTCATAAAGCCCAACAACAAACCAAACGATTGCATATTAAAGCTGTCTAGTCAGATGAAAGCATTCACATTTTCGAAGCAAAAACACTTAGCCAGATTCGATACAACTTACCGAACTTGCATACTGGTGCACTCATTAAATATGTATTGCCACATATGCGGAACACTAAGTCAATTTGTTAGAACCTGTCACTGCTGAAGCCTGTGGTATAAAGAAAATTGAAATGCATGTCCAACTTGATTTTGCATGTTTCCATAATAAATATCTCCAAAATTAACCCTTTAAAGTAAATTTCGGTTAAAGTTGCATTGTCCGATGGTTTTGAGTTTCTGTCATTTTCTGAGATAAATATATGAGGTTGATCGTTATAATCGACCTTACTTTGGTTTGAAGTAATTTTTATTTTAAATGGCTAACTTTGGAGATATTTGAAGTGCAACCCTGCTAAATTAATTTTGACAAGCATGCCAAAACTCTGACATAGGCGTCTGCAGTAACAGGTTCTATTAAATTGCCTCAGTATTCCCTTCTATGTGATGACAAATGTTTAATAAGTGGACCAATATCTAAATTAGATATGTAGAATCAAATCTAGATAATTGGTTTGGTTTTGAAAATTTGATGTTTTAATTGGAATATGCAGCTTTAAATTAGCATAAAGTAGATTACATTTATCAACCTAATGTGTAATATATACATTAGGTTCATGAATACACATAAATATATTTACATATATTTATACACATATATAATTTATATCTCAATATATATATGTATATATATATATCATCATCATCATCATGCTGTCAGTCGCGATGCGACAAAGTCTGCTTTCATTACTTGACTGCCGCTCTCCATTTAGCTCTCTGCTGTGAGAGTGACGTCCATGAGTCGGTCTTAATGTCTCTCAGCTTCAGGTTTCTCTTGATGGTATTCTTGAACCAGAGACGAGGGCGCCCTCTCTTTCTGTAACCAGAAGACAGTTGAGAATAGAGGATCTGCTTTGGTAGCCTGTCTGATGACAGTCCACCAGAGATTCTTTTTGATCAGAAGATCTTCCATAGAGGGCAGCCCCGTCCGTTCGAGTATTTCCTCATTTGTCACTTTGTCCTTCCAGGTTAGCCTCATGATTGAACGCAGATGTCGCATCATGAAGGCATGCAGCTTTTTCACCTGTCGTCTGTACACTGTCCAGGCCTCGGCTCCGTATAGTAGGGTGGATAGCATGATTGCACGGTAGATCTTGCCTTTGACCCGCATGGACACATGGTGGTTGTTCCAGAGTCTCTGGCATAGTCGGCCGAAAGATGCGCTAGCCTTGGCCATCCTCCTCTGTATTTCAGCATCAATGCGTCCATCACTTGATGCAGTGCTTCTGAGGTAGGTGAATTCCGGAACAGAGTTCAGCTTGTTTCCGTCAACCATGATCTCCTCCTCTCGGGTTCTTGTAGAGGTGGGTTGGTACAGCACCTCCGTCTTGTTGATGTTGATGTTGATATATATATATATATATATATAGAAACAAACAAAACTGAAACAATCTCTAAAGTATCGGACTATGCAACTTTAATGCACAGAACCCTGTCTGGCGATAAGAGATAGTTATGTTGTTTAGGCCTTACTCGCTGTGTTCATCTATAGTAGCAGGTATCACAACACACAATTAATAATCCCACCTGGGAGGGAAGGTGTAACGGAGGGAGGGAGGTAGATATGATCGATGAAACAGTTATGCAAACGCGCCCACTTCCCACCTGCTACACGCTTCCGGCCGTGGAAACCAACCAATCAGAGAGGCGCTCTGTTCTGACGTCACGCGCCGAAGCCGCCGTCTGGTGGCGGCGATAAGAATTAGATTGGTGGTCGCGACGCCTGACCTGGGTACACACCTCTGTGCATGCCTCCTCCCTTTATACCTTGCCACTGATCTGAATCGTCGGCCCCCTAGTGGCAGAGGGGAGCACTACATTACCGACTGCCTTACACCTGTCCCTTACCCGACAGTACTAGTTAGTCACTCCCCACCCCCGAGACACGCCCCCCCCCCCGGTTTGTTTTGTTTGTTGGGCTTTTATGTTCTAGCCTAGCAACATCTATGGTATATGGTCATATCAGGATGGGTACCGACTTGTGACAGTGCACACTCATGGCAACTTAAAGTTGCATAGTCCGATGGTTTTGAGTTTCGGCCATTTTTCTGAGATAAATATATTAAATTCATTGTTATAATCTACCTTACTTTAGTTTAAAGTAACTTTTATTTTAAATGAATAACCTTTGAGATATTTGAAGTATGAACATGTCAAATTAGTTTTGGCAAGCATGCCAATACTCTGACGCCATAGGCTTCAGCAATAACAGGTTTTTTTATTAAAAATGCCTCAGTGTCCCTTTTATGTGGCAACAAATGCTTAATAACTGCATCAGTATCTAAGTTAGATATGTAGGATCAAATCTAGATAATTGCGTTGGGTTTGGAAATTTGATCGTTCATCGGACTATGCAGCTTTAAGGACATACATAGACTATTCCCTTGTGGCGTGTTCCATATTCGAGTGTGACCATGTGACGCGCCACACAGTCAATGAAGCTGTTTTGCTTAGTCACCATTCCCATAGGTTGGACCCAGGGACCGTATGGCCTTGTGTAGGGAATATAGAGAATGAACATGTTCATTGTTTGTGTGGGGAAGAGAGGGTTACAAGTGAGCATGGAACAAGGGAACATGGGAACATGTCACAAAGGAACAGTCTATGGATGCACATCCTTATAGTGCTGCCCCATTGGGAGATCAGGCCGCCGGCACCATGACCCGATATTCCACTCGGTCATATTACCCTGATACTGAGCTAACCAATCCTTGCCCTATCCTAGTAATGCCGAATGCCAGGCTAGGTATCAATTGTGTATCGATTTTTTAAGTCATTGGTTTGACTTGGAAAGGTATTGAACTCCCAACCTTCCACACGCGAAGCCTGCGCTATACCGATTGGGTCACCGGTGATACTCAGTTGACCATTAACCCCCCCCCCCCCACACACACACCCCACTCTCCCCTCCCCCCCTCCCTTGTGTGGGGGTGGCCGAATTAACAAACCCGGTGGAGTCAAACCAATGACTTAAAAATGGATAATTGTCGCTTCCTAGCCAGGCGCTTGGCATTATTAGGATATGGCCAGGACTGGTTGGTTCAGTGTCAGGATAATGTGACTGAGTGGGATATCAGGTCATGGTGCTGGTGGCCTGGTCTCCTAGTGGCAAGTCACCATATGTGTAATGTATGTGTCTTCCA
The DNA here is from genome assembly GCA_030323885.1 of Branchipolynoe longqiensis. Classification (NCBI taxonomy): domain Eukaryota; kingdom Metazoa; phylum Annelida; class Polychaeta; order Phyllodocida; family Polynoidae; genus Branchipolynoe; species Branchipolynoe longqiensis. Next base: position 73,774,056 of record CM059188.1, read on the forward strand.
GTTGTGTTGTTATCCGAACACCCCCAGAGTGGCACAGAGTGATGTCACTACAGAACGTTCTAAATAAAGACAGTTACATTACAGTACTCATGGTGTGAAGACGTTCTTTACCGTCCTGGTATGACCATAGATGTTGCCAGGACGTAAAACTCCAACAACCAAATATCCTTTGTGTGCTAATCCACTGTCGATGCCCGATGATATGAAATTATCTGTGTTTCGGGTGTCTGTCTGTGTGTTGGTAAAGGCCCAGTCACACCTCACTGGATTGAGGAACCGGGCAGAAACCGGACACTGTCCGGTGAAATACGGCAATGTACGGTTTATATACGGTTGGCATCCAGCATGTCCGTTATCTGTCCGGTGGTGTCCGGTGTGTATGGTGGCAAGTTTTGAACATGCACAAAACTTGTACCGGACACCGCTGGACTGACGTGTACGGTTGGTGTCCGTTTTAAGTCCGTTTAGTTCATTTTGTCTGGTACATGTCCAGTACCCATCCGTTACCTCTCCGGTTTGCTTCCTGCAGAGTCCGTTGACGGTGTTGGGGGAATTCGGTCCGGGGGGCGGCACACACCACTCACCACACACCACACACCACACACCACACACCACACACCACACACCACACACCACTCACCACACACCACACACCACACACCACACACCACACATTCGTTAATGTGTGTTCCTTGTCCGTTTAGCATCCGTTTCGTCCGGCGGCTGTTGCAATAGTTCAACACATTTTGATACATTTTGATACCGAACACCACCGGACTAGACAATTCTTTTTCTGGTGGTGTCCGGTACTCAGTCGGGTAAGGCCTGACTGGGGCTTCAGGGACATACACCAATCTGCAGAGTGAAGGACTGCAAAGCGGGGACATTAAAGCAAGCAGAGTGTGCCGACGATGGCTTCTCTCGAACCCCATTGAGAATCTGTGCATTCCTAGTTACGCCGGTCCCTCAGGAAGGACTGATGCTGTGACACAGTATGCCAGGTCACAGCAACAGCTTACCTGGGGAAATTTGAAGGGGGCCATTGGGGGGGGGGGGGTGAGGTGGTGAATATGACACATGAAATAGTATTATATATATTGTACCATTTATTTAGCTGGATAATTTCGCTGCAATCTACATCATAAATAAAATCTCCCCGACATACTGCCATACGCTGCCCCTCCTCCCACACTGCCCTCCCCCCACACTGCCCCCTCCCCACACTGCCCTCTCTTTCCCACACGCTATGCGTCTTCCTACACACTCCCACTTTCCCCCAGACACTTCCCCTCTCCTGCACACACTTCCCCTCTCCTCCACACACTTCCCATCTCCTCCACACACTTCCAATCTCCTCCACACACTTACCCCTCTCCTCCACACACTGCCTCTCTCCTCCACACACTGCCTCTCTCCCCCACACACTGCCTCTCTCCCCCACACACTGCCTCTCTCCCCCACACACTCCCTCTCTTCTCCATCACACACTCCCTCTCCTCTCCACACACTGCCTCTCTCCCCCACACACTGCCTCTCTCCCCCACACACCGCCTCTCTCCATCACACACTCCCTCTCTTCTCCACACACTGCCTCTCTCCCCCCACACACTGCCTCTCTCCCCCACACACTGCCTCGCTCCATCACACACTCCCTCTCTTCTCCATACACTGCCTCTCTCCCCCACACACTGCCTCTCTCCATCACACATTCCCTCTCTTCTCCACACACTGCCTCTCTCCCCCCACACACTGCCTCTCTCCCCCCACGCACCGCCTCTCTCCATCACACAATCCCTCTCTCCTCCACACACTGCCTCTCTCCCCCACACACTGCCTCTCTCCCCCACACACTGCCTCTCTCCATCACACACTCCCTCTCTTCTCCACACACTGCCTCTCTCCCCCACACACCGCCTCTCTCCCCCACACACTCCCACTCTCTCCCACACACTCCCACTCTCCAGCCCACACTTCCCCCCACATCCCTACCCCCTCCCCCACACCGCTCCCCCTCAGCATACAGAACTAGGCCTGTTTAAGAATGTTATTCCCACGGTGAATGCTCACGTGGAGGCCGATGATTAATACATTATGCCGCTCTCAGATTAATACGTAACGACGACGTCAGGTATCACCACCCCTCTCCACACCAACACCCACCAACCAGGCGCTGACGTTTGCTAACACCTAATGTATCACACAACAGCTGATAATCAACTTTATATGTCTGCTGAATAATAAGCTGGAGGATCCATCTACCCCCAAGCCACTAAGTCACCTCTACTCATTAGGTCATCTGTTTGTACCAGGATAACATGACTGAGTGCGATATTGGGTCATGGTGCCGGTGGCCCGATTTCTCAATGAGGCAGCACTATTATGTCACCATGAGTTCGCACTATTAAATTCTGGTAGAAGTTCTTACATGACCTAAGAAGTAAGATGGTGCCTGGATGTAAACCCCCAAACCCCCAAACAAATACTCACTCACCCATTTAAATCCTACAACAAAGCCGGCTATCTACAGGTACAGGCTGGTGCAAGTCTACACGTGGCGGCCACTGATTGGACAGGTGACTGCTGCTCTATGGCCGCCCAAGTCTGGTTCTATAGGTATTCCAGAGAACCTACCCACAGCTAAGTTCATCTCACTACAGTTGTTATCTTTGGCTTGCTCCATTAAGTTGATAGTAGATGATACATATACAGTAAAATCTCTTTCAATCGACCGACCATGGGACCGAATTTAAATGGTCCATTTAGGGAGGTGGTTGGTTTAGGGATTTTTTGTTATCAGTACAATGGTATTGTACGTTCGATCGTTTGGGACCCAAATAAAGCGATCAAAATAGGGGAGTGGTCGATCTGTGGAGGTGCTCGGTTAGAGAGGGTTTACTGTACATATACATATATTATGTATAATCCATTATGCGCGTATTAATAAGGGAAGGATCTCAATACTCCAGGGCGGACAAAGGAAGAGGTGCGAAGACACCATCAGGGAATGGACATGCCTGGAGTTCGGAAAGTCCAGTGGAGAACAGGGAAACATGGAGAAAGATGGTTGCAAAGTCATCTATGTCATCTATGGTGCCTCAACGACCCTAGCGGTTAGCTGGATGATGATGATGATGATGATGATGATGATGACGATGACGATGAGGAGAAGGAAAAGTAAATAAAGCTTATTTATAATACATCACATGGCAGAAGACGAGCCAAGTCCTACAAGGGTCGATAGGTAAAACAATATCAAGACGCAGGGTGAGTGGCTCAGGGAGTTCACCAAAGGTCACCAGATACTCAGAGAGTGAGGCAACGCCTGCCGGGCTAGTGGCAATGAGCGGAATGGCGGAAAATCCAACAGCCAATCAGGAGGGAGGCGTGTGGACCAACCAACCTAGGGAGATGTGGGTAGTGGGTGCTAGTTGGTTGGTTGTTGGAGTTTTAAGTCCTGGCAACATCTACGGTCATATCAGGATGGGAACCAACTTGTGACAGTGCGCACTCATGGTGACGTTATAGTGCTGCCCCACTTGGAGACCAGGCCGCCAGCACCATTACCTGATATCCCACTCTTTCGGCCATCCCGTCTTGTGGCTTCTAGTTAAATGGAAGTACTTGTGATGAATTAGACTGGATCAAACTCAATTGGGAAATAGTGAATAACGTGGTGGGAGTAAGGGGATCAATTAGTTGATATACTTGCAGGCTTCATGTAGGCCATTCACTTCGCCAGTCAATTGTAGACGCAGAGAGACATGTGGGAGAATCAGTGGGGATGTGTGGTAGTTGCAATTAAAAAGCAAAATGGTGCTAATAGAAGGCCTATATGATGAGATGTGCGAGCTGACAATGCGCATATAGCAAATCTCAACAAATCAGCTTCGATACTGTCATACGGGGAGGCATCAAAATGGGTTTTATGTCTAATCTATTATTATCTGTAGGCAGACTGGCACCAAAATGATGTTTCTATGCCTAATCTATTATTATCTGAAGCGATTGTAGCACCAAAATGAGTTATCTATTATTAGCTGCAGCCAGACTGGCACCAAAATTAGGTTTATATGTCTAATATATTATCTGCAGCCACAGTGGTGCCAACATTAGGTTTATATGTCTAATATATTATCTGCAGCCACAGTGGTGCCAACATTAGGTTTATATGTGTAATATATTATCTGCAGCCACAGCGGTACCAACATTAGGTTTATATGTCTAATATATTATCTGCAGCCACACTGGTGCCAACATTAGGTTTATATGTCTAATATATTATCTGCAGCCACAATGGTGCCAACATTAGGTTTATATGTCTAATATATTATCTGCAGCCACAGTGGTACCAACATTAGGTTTATATGTCTAATATATTATCTGCAGCCGCAGTGGTGCCAACATTAGGTTTATATGTCTAATATATTATCTGCAGCCACAGTGGTACCAACATTAGGTTTATATGTCTAATATATTATCTGCAGCCACAGTGGTACCAACATTAGGTTTATATGTGTAATATATTATCTGCAGCCACAGTGGTACCAACATTAGGTTTATATGTCTAATGTATTATCTGCAGCCACAGTGGTACCAACATTAGGTTTATATGTCTAATATATTATCTGCAGCCACAGTGGTACCAACATTAGGTTTATATGTCTAATATATTATCTGCAGCCACAGTGGTACCAACATTAGGTTTATATGTGTAATATATTATCTGCAGCCACAGTGGTGCCAACATTAGGTTTATATGTCTAATATATTATCTGCAGCCACAGTGGTACCAACATTAGGTTTATATGTATAATATATTATCTGCAGCCACAGTGGTACCAACATTAGGTTTATATGTGTAATATATTATCTGCAGCCGCAGTGGTGCCAACATTAGGTTTATATGTCTAATATATTATCTGCAGCCACAGTGGTACCAACATTAGGTTTATATGTCTAATATATTATCTGCAGCCACAGTGGTACCAACATTAGGTTTATATGTCTAATGTATTATCTGCAGCCACAATGGTGCCAACATTAGGTTTATATGTCTAATATATTATCTGCAGCCACAGTGGTACCAACATTAGGTTTATATGTATACTATATTATCTGCAGCCGCGGTCGCACCAACGTGAGATATATATGCACAATGTATTATTATCTGCAACCATAGTTGCACTAAAATGAGGTTCATATGCCTGATCTATTATTATCTCCAATCATATCTATAGATGTGAGCATATATTTATATATATATATATATATATATATATATATACACAGTGTTTGCTGCCATCATGTATCACATAGCCAAGATTGATTTTGTCACACAGTTGTCTTATGTGTATTTTCAAGCAATATATCACATTCTACATGACATGATGGTATGTTGTCAGATAATCAATATACCTGCACCTGTAATTTATTCTCTATGCACATGTCTATATATACCATATACACATTAGCATATACAACAGATACTAAAAGATCGTATTAATATCTAAATATGTATGCTTTCATCGAAATATCAAGTTTTAAAGCATCACCTGAGTAGAGTGGCTTATCAGGCATGAATAAATTAGAAACAGACTATTCTATTCATGGTTGACCTAGTAAGTAAATGTGATAATACAGACACGCATCTACTTGGGGTTGTCGACGACTTATTTATTACGTGAGGTATAAAGTAATTATGCCAATATTATTATTCATGTAATGCTCCTGTCTTTTATTGTTTTTATTCTGATATTGCTCCTGTAAACCTTCCTTCTGATATATTCCATGCTTCTAGGAGTTACGGGAGGTTAGGGTGCCGCCTGGGGACCGGGAGGCCTACTTCCAAGCAGCTCCCCTAATTCCCCTCCTTTCCTTCAGGCCGTGCCTCACCCACCTACTAACGGCCCATTTTGTCACCGATTTAGTTCAGTAAATTAAAGGTAGGTCTTAAGGGCCAGCCAGAGTTATAGGCCCGATCCACATGAATCTGACTTGTCTCCTTTTTTCCTGTCTCTATTGGTTATGGAAGGAATTAATAATATAGATTGAAATAGCAAGTGACTTAAAGTTAAATAGTCCAATGAAAGCATATCATTTTCAAAACTAAAACACTCACCTAATAAATGTTATTCTAGATATATCCAAATTAGATACCGATGCACTTATTAAGCATTTGTTGGTCAATTGAATAGAACCTATCACTCCTGAAAACTATCGTGTCAGAATTTTGAGGTGCATGTCAAAATAGGTTTGCAGGTTTGCACTTTAAATACCTCCAACGTTGGCGAGTCGAGTCAAACAAATGACTTAACAAATTGATACTTGTCACCACCTAGCCATGTCACTCATAATTAATAGGATAGGTCAATGACTGGTTCGCACAGTATCAGGATAATGTGACTGTGTCGGGTCATGTTGCCGGGTACCTGGTATCCCAGTGGGGCAGCACTATAAAGTCGCAATAAGTGTACATTGTCTCCAGTTGGTACCCGCCCTGATATGACCTTAGGTGTTGCCAGGACGTAAAACCCCAACAAATAAACAAATGTCAAATATGTATAATCTGTATATGTCTATATATATAAATACATACACACAGATATATATGTTATGTATAACGTATTATGTGAGTATAAAGGCGCGGAAGGGAACTATACCATTATTCTTCTATGTTACTATTATTATTATTATATTATTCTGTGCCTTTGTTAATATGTCACCCTTCCTGTACTTCCCCCGTGCGACCGTGGCGCCACCACCAACTGTTCCTGTATCTAACGCGTGTGGGAACCTCACTAGAAACCTTTATATATTCATATCTAATGCAGATGAGTATCACCTGGTGCAAGTCTACTGCAATCTGTTTAGTATTCAGGGTCCTGTTCGGTACCAGCAGGTGCATCAATAGTGCAGCAAAGCAAAGGTGTGCTTTACTAACAAAGCACCGATAAACTGACCGGAATTAAATCACATAAGCTTTTATCCGGTTTAACCTATGCAAAACCATCCAAGCGAACATTTATTTCTCTTGGGCCGCAAGCATCTGCACGACATGGGGAGATGTATGTATATTGATGGACTTGCTCCAAAATCCTGACCTACCTCTCCTCCCCCTTCTCCAGTGTTTGGCTGTACTTAAGCCATTTTCACTGTAATCTTTTAAACAGACCTTGGGTTCGGGGGCTCTCCTGTGCATGCGCGTGGTGTTGTGACTGCACGAGCCTACTAGATTCTAGGCCAACTAGATCCATGCTGAACGCCGACATGTTTGGAAATCTAATTGTAAGCAGATTTGACCTAGATTACTTAATCACGTGTCCAAGCGGCATTGGTTCATTGATGGAGTTTTACATGCTGGCAACATCTAAGCTCAGATCTGGATGGATACTGACTTGTGACAGTACGCACTCATGGCAACTTTATAGTGCTGCGACACTGGAAAGTCATCCCACCAGCACCATGACCTAATATCCCACTCAGTCACATTATCCTGACACTGAGCTAACCAGTCCTTGCCCTATCTTATTAATGCCAAGCACCAGTCTATGAAGTGACAAACATCAATTTTATAAGTCATTGGTTTGACTCGACCGGGAACTGAACTCCGGATCTCCCGCACGCGAGGCCTGCGCTCTACCGAATTGGCCACTGTGCCCGGGGGCTCTCCTGCGCATGCGCGTGGCGATGTGACTGCATGAGCCTACTAGATTCGAGGCCAACTAGATTCACGCTAAAAGCCGACACATTCTGATCACTAATTGTAAGCGGAATTGACCTAGATAGTTTAGTCACGCGGCCAAACTGAAATGGAGACTCACAGAATAAGTGCGAATTGGTTCGAAACTGGAGCAGTTTTGTTCTTTCTTTCTAGATAGTTTTGACCCCCACCCCCCACCATCTCGTCCCGCCCTGATCCTGAAATGTTTTTCTGTAGATATTGATGGCTATCGCGTCTCCAGTGTTTTTTTTGTGCTTTCTGTTGAGTGTTTAGCGAATTACTGACGTAGGTTTAATCATGTTACTTGTTAGTAAAACAAAACTCTATTTAGGACTGTGACTTTAAATAAAAGTGGCATAGTGGGATGAAAGCTTGACATTTTCTAAACCAAAACACTGAACCAGTTTGTATTCTAGGTACCGAACTTAGATAATTAAACCAACGCAAGACAAGTACAGTATAAAGTGGCATTTATTCTTACTATTTCGTTGTTACATTTAAGTCATGAGATGTTTGATTTATTAAGATTTCGAGGATTTCAGGCACGTAGCCCTATGAATGTCACTTGTAGTTGGGATGAGTAGGACGGTAAATCCAAAGGAGAGAACACATCCTATCGATCAAAATGCTCTGGTCGAAGTGTCTATAATGAAACTGGGTCGCATCTCGTTATGCAAATTTACAGAAGATGGCACTACAGTCGGAGCATTTATTATTAAGAAAGACATTATAGATGGCGCCAGTAGTCACCTCCATATTTAGTATGTACTTTTTCTTGTGGGTTAAATTACCCATGTTGAAATCAACATAGACAATGTTGCATTCATTAAACATGCGTTTCTGCATTGAAGGGAATGCTCAGTCAAGTTATTAGAAGCTATCGTGTCCGTCAGTTTGGTGTGCGTATTAAGGTTGCACAGTCCGATGGTTTTGAGTTTCTGTCATTTTCTGAGATAAATATATTAGGTTGATCATTATAATCTACTTTACTTTAGTTTCAAGTAACCTTTGGAGTAAATGGCTAACTTTGGAGATATTTGAAGTTTAAACATATAAAAGTAATTTTGGCAAGCACGCCAAAACTCTCACACCATAGGCTTCAGCAGTAACAGATTATATTAATTAACTCACCATTCCCTTCTATGTGGCAACACATACGTAATAAGTGCATCAGTATCTAAGTTAGATATGTAGGATCAAATCTAGATAAATGTTTTGGTTTTGAAAATTTGATGCCTTTATCAGACTATGCAGCTCTAAGATTAATGTTGAATGTTCTCACTTCAAATATATCTAAGGTTAGCCGTTTATGACCAAAAATCACGTTGAATTAATTAATGAAGATTATAACCATCGAACTGGTATATTTAATGTCGAAAATATGGCAGAAATTAACAACAACAAAAAGAAAAACTCGCATATCATGACGGGTACCTACTTGTGATAGTGCACACTCATGGCGACTTTATAGTACTGTCCCACTGGGAGAGCAGGCTGTCAGCACCATGACCTGATATCCCACTCCGTCACATTATCCTGACACCGAGCCTCTTTTTACTGAGAAAGAAACCCTGCATCGAAACCAATGTTGCCCTTCCACAGCAGGTGTCCAGTCGTGGATAGGGACAGGCAAATGAGACAAAGTACAGTGTGTCCTTTCCTAAAGTGTCGACATGTGGCAGGAGTTCGCTGATTACAAGCGATTTATGAAGACAAGTGCTACTTATTGTACAATTTCTGAGGTGATCCCCGTCCTGATATGACCTTAGATATTGTCAGGACGGAAAACTCCAACAACCAACTAAACATCTGAGGTTATAACCTGTGTCTTGGTTGGTATAATGCACCACTATTATCAATCCACCAGCAACAACACACCTATATTTATGAATTCATCTATGCATATTTCATTGCGACATTGTATTGTAAGCAAATGAGCGGCAGTTGCCCACGCCTCGTTTTCGATTGGACGTGAATGTGGTCTTATTGCTAGTGTCATGTGAGTGGGGGGGGGGTGATGAACATGGAAAATATTGTGCCTAGAGCAGGTTTCGAACCCACACTACTTGCAATTTCGGGGCTAGTGTGCTAGTCTTTACAATACCGAGGCTCCCTTGTCTAATCAATCATCTGCCCCGGTCACATACACGGTAGTGGACGTATTTGAACGTAGGTGAAAGTAGTGGAGGCTAACGTGGGTCAAACATGGTGTAAGTACGTTAAACTACGTTGAAATACGTTAAGATATGGCAGGTTTTGGTACAGATAAATATGTTACGGTATGGATAAATACGTTATGGTATGGATAAATATGTTATGGTATGGATTCCAGTACGTTCAACTACGTTCAACTACGTTAGTCTCCACTACATTCACCTATGCCCACTAACAGCTATGTGACCAGGGGTTCGTTCAAGTATGCTAGAGTATGCTAGAACATGCTAGAGTATGCTAGAGTAGGCTAGAGTATGTTAGCATCATGGATCCAAATTCAGCCTCTAACATAGCGCTCTTTTGAACATGTCCAAAGATTAAATCGGAACTCACGGCCCACCCATGTTATTACCAATTAGCATGCACCACGTTCAACTGGTCCACTAACGTGTATGTGACCACGCCTTACCCGTCTATGGGGCGCCTTGCCTGAGAGGTCAGTGCAGATTACTACACTCGTCCCCCTTTAACTGGTTTATATCCGTAAGTTATTTAATGCTCACAACTACATACACAGGGTACATTCAACAACCATATAGCGTGTAACTTGTGCAGGATCTAAGAAATGACACCTGTATGAATAAAATGTATGTCCCCCCACCCCCGCCCAACAGTTGATGACCTAAACCACTGTATGTTCTGCGATAAAATGTTGATGTTTACCACTTTTTCTGGGAGTGGGGAAATAGTGATCATGAAAATATTGAAAACTTCAGACACCCCATTAGATCAAATGTTGCTGCCTGATGTTAAAGACACAGCTTTATATGTGTGATCGAAATGGTTTGGCATTGTGCGGCTCTTCTACAGTCTTGTTAGAATTAGTTATACTTATGATGGTTTTGTTTTGTGCCATTCATTGATTAAGCAAGGAAAATTTCCATCAACAATTGGTCTTCCTCATTCCACTGCTGGCTATCCTAGCCAGCTTTTCTTTTTTTTTCTTGAAGATTTATACTGCCTGTCATGGATAAGTCTGAATAGACTTGTTTTCACCATTAGACAGTTTGTCGATAGAAAGCCCAAGCCTACACTTTTACCGACCCAAGTGATTTTTAACCTCCCACACCACATAGACATGGTATGAGAGCAACTAGCCTTTGCGGATGCTGTAAGTTATACACAGCGGTGGAAATCCAAATTGGCAGAGGTGGGCATATGGGGAATCGAACCGCCGACCTTCAGATTAGGAGTCCGACCTAGAAAAAAAGTCAGACACTCTAACCACTCCGCCAGAGAGAACACCAAGCTTGCGAATCCCACAACCTACCACACAGGAAGCGGGCACTGAACTCATTCGGCCGTCTCATCGCTAGATGGCACCACCAATTTGTTCAGGCCCAAGATCTATTTTCCCAACACATCAGCTCCATGTCTATATAATGTGAATAAACAGCATAACCGGAACAGACAATGCAGAGCGATGTGATTGGAATGAGCACAACTGCAAAATTAAACACGCGCCAATGTAATTAGAATTTTGCTAATTAGGTCAATGGTGCTCAGTAAGCTGTTCGTCGTTATTCAGGTTTGCTGGGTGTTAAATGGCCGGTAAATAATCAATACAAGCTTTAATACTGAGGACATGGAAGCCATTTTACTAAAAATCCAATATGGAAAGAATCCTAAATAGTTTTATTCGATCTCTGCAGTTTTTGTTTGATTGCTGCAGGGGAGCGAGTCGTCCCATCCCAAACAAGGCTCCGATTCATGGGTGCCCCAATAAGGGCTGACTTTGGGCAATGCCGCTCTGCTAACTATGGGTGAGCCAGGATCCTCACCGCAAACACCATAAACCTGGGCGATAAATAATCAATAAAGCTTTGATATTGAAGGCAAAGGGGCCACTTCACTAAAAATCCACTATGCAAAGCATCCAAAATAGATTTGTTTGATCTCTGCAGTGTTGTTTGATCGCTGCAGGGGAGCGATTCGTCCCGTCCCACACCTGACTCCACTTTCATGGATATCCCGTTAGAGGTTTGTCCGGCCAATGCCATAGACCTGGGGTCCTCACCCCAAACATCTTAAACCTAACCTACTCGGACCAGAAGGGATGGAAGAATTATAATCGATCTTACTTTAGTTTGAAGTAACTTTGATTATAAATGGCTAACTTTTGAGATATTTGAAGTGCAAACATGCGAAATTAATGTTGGCAAGCATGTCAAAATTTGGACACCATAGGCTTCTGCAGAAACAGATTCTTTTTAAATGACTTGACATTCCTTTCTATGTGGCAAGACATCATTAAGTTAGATACATAGAATCAAATCTAGGTCAGTGTTTTCGCATTGAACAGTTTATGCTGCCATCGGATTATGCAGCTTTAACAAACTAACTAATTATCTAGTCCTGTATAACCTATTTATTTGGATATATTAGACCCACTGATATGGGACCAACGCAGTAGACAAAAAGGATGTGCATGTGTGTTTACCCGTTCGAGCGCCTAGTTTATTAAAGTGATACTTCCACTGAATGCTCCCTGTCCGCTTGTTAGGCAATAATGCGCATTTAGATCACTTCATTTTCTTATTTAGGTGCCTGCACTTTGCTGCTTGACGCCTCGCTCCATTGCACACTGAGATTTAGGGGCTGTACATATCTGGTCACCGATTTTACCATGTATTCGCTACATGAATATTCATATGTATCTTAATGAAAAAATCACACTTAGAATGGGTTATTTGCGCTTGAACCCAGTCGGTTGGGGTTGATTGGTCTTGTGCCCTTAGACTAAGTACTCCGTGGCTATTATTAATAGTTATCTGACGTCACACAGGGAATGGAAAGGTGGAGCTCCATAGGTTATAAGGGATACTCAAAAACCTTCAAATTTACTTTCAGTGATAGTAGGGTTTGCACTACTTTTGAAGTGTGCAATATGGCATAACCTACATCGTTGAGGGCAGTCATATATAAGGGGTGAATGGTACTAATAACCACAGCTTTACCATAGAGACCCTCATACCATGGCTGGGCCGTCACTAACTCCTAAAGAAAAGGTTGTTTCAAGTTATACAAATTATGACTAGTCCTATGTTATCATAATCATTGTGAATAAGTAAAATTGTGTTGGTCATGTTACTGGCCCTTTAAGAATCTAGTGTCCCGAAAATGTGGTCTTCGGGTAGAGAGAGGCACTTGTGGAAATTAGTATTATGCAGTACCATAATGTTCTTTATAATTATGATTATAATTACCAGACAGAATGGCCGAAGGAATTGAGGGCTGGATTCTAATTCTAATTGCCAGCCAGAATGGCCGAAGTAATTGAGGGTTTGATTCTAATTCTAATTACCAGACAGAATGGCCGAAGGAATTGAGGGTTTGATCCTAATTCTAATTCTAATTGCCAGACAGAATGGCTGAAGGAATTGAGGGTTCGATTCTAATTACCAGACAGAATGGCTGAAGGAATTGAAGGTTCGATTCTAATTCTAATTCTAATTACCAGACAGAATGCCGAAGGAATTGAGGGTTTGATTCTAATTCTAATTCTAATTGCCAAACAGAATGACCGAAGGAATTGAGGGTTCAATTCTAATTCTAATTCTAATTGCCAGACAGAATGGCTGAAGGAATTGAGGGTTCAATTCTAATTCTAATTACCAGACAGAATGGCTGAAGGAATTTAGGGTTCGATTCTAATTCCAATTGCCAGACAGAATGGCCGAAGGAATTGAGGGTTTGATTCTAATTCTAATTCTAATTGCCAGACAGAATGGCCGAAGGAATTGAGGGTTCGATTCTAATTCTAATTTTAATTACCAGGCAGAATGGCCGAAGGAATTGAGGGTTCGATTCTAATTCTAAGTCTAATTACCAGACAGAATGGATGAAGGAATTTAGGGTTTGATTATCCCGTGTGGCAGGTTGTGGCGTTGAAATGCCTGGTTAGAATCCTGGCCAAATCTAAATTGATACTAGTCGCTACCTAGCATGGTGCTCGACATTACTAGGATAGGGCAAGTAGAAGTGGAATGAAGAAGACCAATATGGGTATTCGGCGTTCCGCTGGTCACTCAGGTATAATAGATGTTGCGACCGAGCCCCCTGGGTCAGAGCTACAGCTTATACAGTGGAGGTTGTGGGGGGGGGGGGTGCGGGGGGGGGCATGGTCCTCCTCCTAGTCCTGTGTTCACTTACTTATGGTGCAGTCACACTATGACGCTTCTCACCGGCGACACGGCAATGTGTAGTGATTTTGGGCGATAATAAGTGAAACGTCTGGACGCGCTGGTGGCGCGATATGAGCGCGTCGGTACACGTCGGTACACTATCCTTGACGTTGATGGTCGGCGGACAACGTCGGCGCGCGTTGCCGGTCGCCCAAGGTTTTAAGCATGTCAAAAAAAAACAACGACCGTCAGCGCGCGTCAACGCGTGGGTTCCAATATTATGGCGACATCAGAAGGACGTCACCATCGCTGGAATATCGTTATGGGAATGCTAGGCAGTCACCGCGCGCGTGGGATGGTCGTTCCCACATGTTGCGCCAAACTGGGCCATTGCTGTTTTATGGCCTAGCAACATCTAACGCCATATGAAGACGTCGCACCAAACTTCTTTTTTTTTTTCCTCACGCATCGACACCCGTTGGCCGCGCGCAAATAATGTGCTGCGCTGACGCCGAACTTTTTCCCCAAACCGCCGAAAAGTTGGGCCTTTCTCGACGCGTAGAAGTTATTTTGCGCACTGGCGGCACGCCGGCGAGAAGCATCGTAGTCTGACTGCACCATTATATACTATATTTTAAACTTACTTTGCACCTAAATCGACGTACTCCATTATATTGAAACAGCTTTCTATGCATTTATTTCTGATGTACATTGCAGTGAAATTGTCTGAGTAAATATTTTAAATGAGATAGAATACCACTTGTTGTATCATGGTGTACGATATATTCACCACCTCTGTCAACTTCCGCCATATAATACATAGCTTTAACCAGACTGGATGGCCGAATGAGTTGAGGGTCCGTCTCCCGTTTTGGCAGATCCTTGGATTCGAGAGAAACCAATGACTTAATAATTTATACTTGTCACTTCCTTGACAGGCGTTTCACATAATTAGGATAGGGCAAGGACTGGTTGGCTCAGTGTCAGGAGAATGTGACTGAGTTGGATATCAGGTCAAGGTGCTAGTGGCCTGGTCTCCCAGTGAGGCAGCACTATAAAGTTTTCATGAGTGCACACTATCACAAGTCCGTGGTCACTCTGATATGACCCTAGACGTTGCCAGGATGCACAACTCCAACAACCAAACAGCAACCCAACATCCTGGTGTAAAATATTCCGATAATGATGCATTGGTGAGGGAATGCAAATGTTCAATTTGTGAAACAGGTATATAGGGCCAGATGCATAGATTTGTATGTAGTTGCTGGTGGTGCTTGATTCATTGGTAAATAGACATTGTGGTGCTAGTAAGATAGTGTGTAAGGGGCACTTAGAGCTCTACCCACTATCCCCTCCCACCTCTGCTAGTCATGGATCACCACACACTCAGCTCAGAGCAGGTGGTGGCCAAGGGAGCCACGCTGTGTGGTGGTGGTGGTCAGATCACTGTAACCATGGGGACCAGAAATGCTTGATTCTCATTGGTAGAGCTAGAAATGCTTGATTTTCATGGGAGAATGTGGTCAGGTGATATACTATACTGGATCCATGTACCATATAAATAATAAACCTGATGGCTTGGCTCTCTCTCTTCTTTCAGTCTTTATACTCTTCCTTTCTCGTTTTGCCTGTATTGATTTCACTATAGCCTGCCTACACAACCACAGATTCCAGCCGTGGACTTTACATTATGTCTCAGCATCAGTCCTTACTGATGGACCAGCGGAGCTCGAACTACCTGTATTGTGTTGAAAGAGCATACAACGCCCATTTGCTCTCGTCATTGCTAAGCCTAAGGCACAAAGAACCAACTCGCACCTACAACCCGCACTCATTGGCCAGCCTTCCTTACCCAATCAGCAGTCCAGCCAATCACCTCACAGCACCCCCTCCCACCACTTGACCACTTTCACTCTGACCTTCTCCCAGATGACCTTCCAACGGGCCGCTCACGCCTCGTGATTCCACTGTTGCCAACCCACACGCTCCTAGAATGCACAAAGAACTACAGAGCTATGCATTCTTGGTTCACCGATGTGGTGGCCGAATCGGTAGAGCGCAGGCCTCCCTTGCGGAAGGTCGGGAGTTCAATTCCCGGTCGAGTCAGACCTATGGCATAGAAAATTGATACTTGTCGCTTCCTAGCCAGGCACGCATCATTATTAGGATAGGGCAAGGACGTCAGGACGGCACTGAGTGGGATATGGGGGTCATGGTGCTGGCTGCCTGATTTCCCAGTCGCCATGAGTGCACACTGTCACAAATCGGTACCCGTCCTGTCATTGTTACTGAAAGTCATTAAAGAATACAGAAAATAGCTTTGACAATACTGAAAGCTGCGAGATCGGGTGCACAGGTCTGGAAAGAGCATAGAACTATGTCAGAAAAAGCTTAATATCTAAGTCATGAACTTTAATCAATAATATCCCATGTAAGATGTAAAGTAGCCTGCAATGTCGGATGGACATTGTTATGTTGCCATTCAGGATCACCATGGTTTTGGGGGGTTTTCCCACTGAGGTGCAACAATTAATGTGCACCTAAAATAGACTACTTAAAAACAATACACTCACTTGTCTGTGCCTGGGTCAGGATATCGGAATGTCCAAGTTTATCTTACTTACCTGTAAAGAGAATAAAAGAGCAAACATTATTTATTATTAATGTGACTTCCACACAAATGAAAATGCAAAGAACACTTCTCAGTATTTTCCGAATAATGAAATATGTGAAAACTGTCAAAGATTGAACTAAATCAAATTGGACAAAATGTTGACATTGTGCTTGATTTGGCGGGACTGACATGCCTCCTCTCCCCGCGCCCCCTGTCTGCTGCACTTTGGATTCGCCTTCAGGTGGACGGACAAGTTTATCTCTCTGTCCGCCCAAATTGGCCAGTAGGCTTTCACACCTTCCACACCTCGCCGTTTTCTCGTCACTTTCCTTCTAGCTGTCGAAGCACAACCCTTCCACCCACCCACCCACCACCTTACGATTTTACTTTACATTACTTGGTTTGTGTAGGGCTGGGCCCAGATGTTGCTGTAATTTGTGAATAAACTCTTTGTGCCATCAATCACGTCATTGTATGTATAGTTACTTAAAGTTGCATAGTCCGATGAAAACATACAATTTTCAAAATCACAGCAATTATCAAGATTTAATTCTACATATCTAACTTTAAATACTTGTGCATCTATTAAGCATTTGTCACCACATAGAATAGATTACTGAGGCAATTTAATAGAACATGTTACTGCAGAAAGCCTATGGTGTCAGAGTTTTGGCTTCTTGCCAACATTTATTTTGCATGATTGCGCTTCAAATATCTCAAAGGTTAGCCATTTAAAATAGAAATTACTTCAAACTAAAGTAGGATAAATTATAGCGACCAGCATAATATATTTATATCAGATAAATGGCAGAAACTCAAAATATTCAAACTATGCAACTTTAATCGAATCAGATTATTTATTAAAAAAATAACCTCAAATCGATACTTAACAAAATGCAATCCCTTTCTTCTTTGTGTATGGACTTTCTAATAAGCAAAACAACATATTCTAATACACAACACATATACAACACACACTTGTCATTTAATAGAATTATTGCACAAATACAATTGTATGAACTTCCCCAGTTAGATGTGGAATTTTCCCTTAAAACAACAAGGTGGGACATTTCAATTGGTTTCCTGCTATTCACCTGATTAATAAATTCCAAAAATGCTTGAATCGATATGAGTGAGTAATTTGGGGTTTCAGACCTAGCAATATTTGAGGTAATATCAGAACTGATTTGTGACAGTGTGCATAGTCATGATGATCGCTTTATAGTCCGCGGGTCGTTCACTTCGACCTGAGCATGAGAAGGACGACACTCAACAACAAGATGAAAATTGCCGTCCCATCCACCCTACAGACAATACGATAATAATATGACAGGGTTCGTTAAGTGTCTCTAGACTCACATCAATACTATATATAAGAACATTGAAACTGTACAACAAGATCAGAAATACAAAAATAAATGCCAATTATATACATATGTGCGGTGTCCGTGTTGCTCAATTGTTCAGGTGAAATGACTCCAACTACATTTTATGAGTGAATTCAGGCAATGTAAACACATGAAGCCCCCAGAAGGTACCACTAGAAGGCGCACCAGGAGGCGCCACCAATAGGCGCTACAGGAGGTGCCACCAGGAGGCGCCACCAGGAGCTGCCACCAGGAGGCGCCACCAGGAGGCGCCACTAGGAGCTGCCACTAGGAAGTGCCACCAGGACGCGCCACCAGGACGCGCCACCAGCCCCTTCCAGTACCCCACAGCCCCCTCCAGTACCCCAACACATCGATGCGAGTAATTACAAACTAAATAGAACCCCCGACCACCACTAATTAGTTCTGAGACACTTTTGTTTTGTCGATTACAAAAGTGAGGGATAGCTTCTTTCTTTTCGGTTTATTTTTGCTATTGTTGTTGTTGTCGTTCTTTGTTCTTTTTCTTTTAAGAAGAAAATACACCAATATCAATTCGGAGGCGAGTTCACGGCTGTATCACTCAGGATGCTGGCTTGTGTATTTGTTCTCAAGCCTCGATGCGCCTTAATGGAAAGCCTCCGTAGGAGCTGGCCCCAATTTCCTTGGTTTAGTTGGGGTCGGGGCTACATGGAGACAGAATCTAGTTATTTCCGCGTCTGTCGTCTTACACTCTACCGGCGTGAGCTGTGTGATTGATTAATCATCTCCACGTCTGAGATCGATTCGCAATGACTATGGCAATTGGTGATTTATTGGACACGGAAATGAGCATTAAGTAATAGGCCAAGCATATAGGAACATTATGAAACATAGCGAAGGATTACACTTGTGTTATTTCATGTTGTGGTGTTGTTGTTGTTGGTGTTGGTGGCATTCGTTGAGTTGATTAAGGAAGGCACATTTCAATCACAGACACTTGTCTTCCTCATGACGGCACCCCGCGCCCTATCCTTGTGATGCCGGTCATTAGACGAGGTAGGTGGGAGCGGGGCGTAACTCACGTGGTAGCATGTGCACCTGTGAAGGTGTCGGTCATCCAATTGATCCTGCTCAGTGGGTCCATTTGCAGTTTGGGCTATTTTCTGTTACAACCAGTGGTCCACAACTGGTTCATCAAAGGATGTGGTATGTGCTGTCCTGTCTGTGGGAAAGTGCATATAAAAGACCCCTTGCTGCTTATCGGAAAAAGTAGCCTATGTGGCGGCAGCAGGTTTCCTCCTAAGAAATATGTCAAAATGAACATATATTTGACGTCCAATTACTTACTTACGCCTACCACCCAACTTTGGGCATAGGCCACGATATGTTTGACGTCCAATAGCCGATGATAAAAACCAATGTGCTCTCGAGGCGTCGTTAAATAAAACAAGCTTTCGATGGTATTTTCTGGACTAACTAAATGTCCAGAGAGATACCCACTACTAGCACCACCGCACATATCCTCTACCCACTAACATATCAGTTACAATCACGCGCACGCTGCATCTCATCTTGTGACGGGTACACTAGTGAAGGGTGCACTTTGAACGTGAGCTGTTGCACTATGCTTGTCTGTCGGCACCACACACACAAACAGCATGGGAACTTGATACAGGCCAGTATGAAGAGCAGCAGAGGTGGGGATGGGGGTGAGCTTGTGGGGGTGGGTGCGAGTGAGAGTTTGTGGTAGTGGCTGTCCATACGCTAGTGGCTGTACAGACGGTCCACTCGTAAAAAAAAGAATTGTGAGTGGGGGAAGCACCGAGGATTCCTGGTTGAGGTGTGTTGAGGGTGGGTGTATGTGCCCCCCACCCTTGATGGGAGAACTTAGTGCATAATCATATATATATATATACATGTATTGATGCACACACATCACCAATGCGCCAAGGAGGAATAGATATATACAGTATATTTTCCCCTTGCATTTATACTCGTATAATGCGTTAAACATCATATATATATATGTATATATATATAATTATATATGTATGCATAATATGTACACGTATATGTATATATATATGGCGTATGCATAATTATACAAGTATAATTATCCGGAAACCGATTATTTATTAACTGTCCTGAGTTCATATCAACCTGACACTACACCAACTAACTGACACTCCTCCAGTCATCTACTGGTCAGGCATTCTGCCTCGCCTGGCTCTGCCTCTCGCCTGTACCACTCGCTCCAAAACTAGTGTCCGAATGTGGGGAAGCATGGAAGACGCCTGGCGGTGATTATGTATATGCATGTATATGGTTTGATATATATATATATATATATATATATATATATATATGCACACACATTCGGAGGCACTGATCTGACCCGTTGTACATTGCACAGACCTCTAATAGACCTGTCTCATCAGAAGCACGACGTAGTCGCCATGAACACCCGTCATGCTATTACCACAGATGTTGCTAGGTCGTAAAGCACCAACTTATTCGATGGAATCGTGGGTGTGGTGGTGTGGGTGTGACTGGATGGGTGCGGGGCGTGTGGGGGTGGGGATGGGTATGCGTCTCCAGTTTAACACGACCCACTCCTGAATGTAAGGCGTTCTCCTGAAGGCAGTGGTCATGTATAATTCAGGAACTGATCCGATTTAGGCTACATGCGGCCACTGGCACGCTAAACCCTGATTTATTTAGGGCTTTCTGATGTTGGTTTTGTTTTTCACCCCCAAGGCAGTGCTGTGTTTGGGGGCTGTGGGGTTGGTAGTGTTGCTAGTTTGTGTATGAAGAATGGTGTATGACTCATGAACACGAGGGAGCTGTCTCTTAATGGGGCTTTTAATTTAAAAAAATGTTTTTTTAGTCAATGGATTTTATTTAAATGAACAGTTATTTTCTCAGCGCTGTGGCACTGGTCTTCCGGCCATAGTTTGGAACGTTCGTTACGCGAAAATGTAATCGGTTTATTTTAAAAGTATGGTGGTGATAATAGTAATAATAATAATGTAGTAGTCTGCACTGATCTTTCAGGCAAGTAACCACATAGACAGGTAGGCTTGGGTAGTGTGGTGATATCAGGGAGCCTAGGTGGTGTAATGGTTAGCACACTGGCCCGGAATGCAAAGAGACGTGGGTTCGAGTCCCGCTCTAGGCGCAATATTTCCCATTTTCATCACCCCCATGACAATAACAATATTAATAATAGTAATAATAATTAATAATCATTTTCGTAATAATGGCAATAATACTAGTAATAATAGTAAAAAGAATTATTTTAGTAATAATAATAGAAATAATAATAGTAATACTTGTAATTCTAATAATAGTAATAATAAAAGAAGTAATAATAGTGAAAATAATGCGAAAAATAATAGCAATAATCATAACCATAATAATGCATGTGATGCATAAGTACAAGGAAATGTGGTACCGTATTTTACAATTGACAGATTTATTACACAGTGTTCCCATTCTCCTACTTATCACAACATTCTTTTTTTAATAACAACGCTGATTTCTTTCGTCCTAAATAAAGAACTTGTCATGAACTTCCACAATGGGACTGGATATTTTTAAAACCTACGTACAAAACACATGCAGTTATACCTGATCGAATATGAGCAAGTTATTTAATCCATGTTCGTAATGTAATTAATGATATATGTAGGTGGATTTATCGTTATTGTTCTTGATATTTTTACAGGAATATCTTCTGACACTCAGTGCACATTTCGGCTTGTATTCACCCAGCTATACGCACGAATCACGTCAGGGTCTCGACCAGACGGGATGGCCGAATGAGTTGAGCGTATGTCTCCTGTTTTGGGAGATCGGGGGATCAGTGTGGCAGCCTAGTCGAGTCAAACCAATGACTTAACAAATTAATACTTGTCGCTTCCTAGCCAGGCGCTCTGCATTACTAGCATAGGGCAAGGACAGGTTGGCTCAGTGTCAGGATAATGTGACTGAGTGGGACGTAAAACAATAAGAAACAGACAAACGTCAGTGTGTCCCAACACACGGAGTGGCAAAGTTCCTGATTTCTTACCCAAATCTCACCGATCCGGCCACTGTCTCTAAGAACTCACCTTATTTCCGTTGGCCTCTCATCCCTTCACCCCCCCCCCTCCCCTCCCTCCTACCGACCCCCTCCACCACCTCGCCACCAAGAACACTCAGCCTCCCCCCCCCCCCCCCCCCCCCCCCCCCCCCCCCCCCCCCCCCCCCCCCCCCCCCCCCCCCCCCCCCCCCCCCCCTACCCGTTTCTGTAAACCTCTCCCTCACTGAGCACGAGACCGTCCAATTCGCCACACTGTCACACTGTTATACTGTCACCCAGCTAAAGTGCCATACTGCCACACTGCGACATTGCCACACTGTCACACTGCTATACTCCCACACTGCTGCACTGTCATACTGTCACACTGCTAAACTGCCACACTGCTACACTGTGACAGACACTGTCACACTGCTATACTGGCACATTACTATACTGCCATACTGCTACAATGCCACACTGTCACACTGCCATTTAAACACACTGCTACACTGTGACGGACACTGCTGTCACACTGCTATACTGGCACATTACTATACTGCCACACTGCTAAGCTGCAACACTGCCATACTGCTACAATGCCACACTGTCACACTGCCATTTAAACACACTGCTACACTGCTACACTGCTATGCTGCAAACACTGATACATGGCTATTCTGCTACACTGCTACACTGGCACAGTGATATTCTGTCACGCTGCCACACTGCCACACTGCTGCACTGCCACGCTGCTACACTGCCTCACTGATGTACTGTCATACTGCCACACTGCTACAATACCACACTATCATACTGCTATGGTGCCACATTGCTACACTGCCGCACTACCACACTGTCACACTGCTATGCTGCCACATTGCTACACTGCTATTCTACTACACTGCTGCACTGCTACACTGTCACACTGCTATGCTACCACATTGCTACACTGCTACACAGCTACACTGCAACACTGCAACATTGCCACAATGTCACCTTCCTATATTGGCACACTGTTACACTGGCACATTGACACACTGCTATACTGCCACAGTGACACGTCGCTATACAACCACAATACCACCCTACCACCCTACCGCACTACCACACGACCACACGACCACACTACCACATTACCAGACTACCACACCCCCACCCCTCCGTGCCCCCTACACTACCACCCCAACACCTCCTTCCCCTTCCCGCCCTCCATCCACTCCCGGGCTCTCGCCTCCACGCTCCCGCCTCGACACCGGTGGCGCCGTGCCGTGTCCGGGATCGATTGTTGGGTTGATGCGTTTACAGTCCAGTGAGTGAGTATTGGCACGGAGTTAAACTCCAGGCGGGAAGCACCCAGAAGTACCCGGCCACCGCCACACCGCCACCCCGCCACCCCGCCACCCCGCCACCCTGTCACACCGCCACCCCGCCACACCGCCACCCTGTCAAACCGCCACACCACCCCACCGCCACACCACCCCACCGCCATCCCGCCACCCCGCCACCCCGCCACCCTGTCACACCGCCACACCCCCACACCGCCACACCGCCACCCTGCCACACCGCCACACCGCCACCCTGTCACACCGCCACACCACACCACCGCCACGCCGCCACCCTGCCAGACTGCTACACTGCTACACTGACGTCCCACCACACCGCCACACCACCACCCTGTCACACCGCCACACTGCCACACCACCACCCCACTGCCACACCACCCCACCGCCACCCTGCCACACCGCCACACCACCACACTGCCACACCGCCACGCCGCCACCCTGCCAGACTGTTACACTGCTACACTGACATCCCACCACACCGCCACACCGCCACACTGCCAGCCTTACATACTGCTACACTGGCATCCCACCATACCATCACACCACCACACTAACATATTCCTACACTGACATATCAACATACTGCCACACTGCCACACTAAGATACTGCTACACTGACATATCACCATACTGCCACACTGAGATCCCACCATACCACCACACCACGACACTAACATACTGCTACACTGACATACCAACATACTGCCAGGCTGCCACACTGACATACTACCACACCACCACACTAACATACTGTTACACTGACATATTGATATACTGCCACACTGAGATCCCACCATACTGCCACACCACCACCCTAACATACTGCTACACTGACATACCAACATACTGCCAGGCTGCCACACTGAGGTCCCACCATATTGCCACATCGCCACACTAACATACTGCTACACTGCCATACTGCCACACTGCCACACTGCCACACTGATATCCCACCATACCACCACACTGCCACACTAACATACTGCTACATTGACATACCTACATACTGCCACACTGCCATATGGACATCATACCATACCACCGCACTGCCACCCTAACATACTGCAACACTGACATACCAACATACTGCCACACCACCACACTAACATACTGCAGTGTGGAGGGCGGCCATTTTGAAATTCAAGATGGCAGCCAGTTTACCATGGTGATGGTGATGGGTACCTCGGCTTATATGAATCTACACATGAAGAGTTCAGGCGCAAAACCCTGTAAACGACATTCTAAAAATGTACTTAAACATTGTCTTCAAACCTTCAAAAAGTTAATTTTTTACATTCCTAATTTTTGGTCCATTGTTCCATAACCATTTCTTCACAACCGATACAGCATTAATGAGAATTAATATTATCTTAAGGTAATTAGAAAAAAATTTTAATTCAATTTTTGTATTGGTCTTTACGGGGATTTGCGCCTGAACTCTTCACATGTGCATACATATTGATAAATAAATATATAGGTTGATGTGTATTGATATATATTAATATATGTATAGATATATGTATATATTAATACATATGTTGCTATATGTACGATAATGTGTATATACCGATATATATGTATATATATTTATATATATATATATATAAATATGGGTGGTTCTCAGAAACTGTATACCACTTTTGTGACATGGAAACCAAACTTGAAAACATTCAAAATAATAGCAAAAAACATTCCAAATACTAGCAGAATCCATATCCATATGAAGGTTTATATGTTGTGCATATGTCAGAATTTAACTTTTGTTTTCACCTTCTGATTTTGACTTAATACCAATTAAGAAACCTCTTAAAATTAACCATGCAACCCATCCACAACATCATTTACCAAACATCCATAACAGTTTAACACACAACAAATTCTAACTAAGATTTTATTGATCAGAGTTAATTGTTTCTGACAAGAAAAACATTGACAAAAAAACATTGGGTAGATGAACCATGTCGAAATTGCAAATTTTCATATTTTTACTTTAACACAAAATATGAGCATATTTTGAATACATTTTGTGTGATCGATTAAATAATGTAGTATTGCTACTAGTCAACAATAACTATTTGACTTGAGTAGCTAGCTACCTCCCGAAAAGAAGGCAACATCATCAATATGAGAATGACCCATATATATATACATACGTATATATATATATACATACATATCGGTTGACAGCACCCATTGTAGCCGGCCTAACGAAATGCGCCGTGCATAGTGAATACTTGATGTCTGTGAAATAATGGATACATCCCGTTGCCTGATCCACCTTTGGCATCATATTTCAGGCTTATGTCGAGAAGTCGGCCAGCTGCTATAGAGGGCGACACAGTGTGTCTGTGTGGGTTTGTGGGTGTGTGGGTGTGTGGGTTTGTTGGTTGATGAAGTTTTGAGTCCTGGTAACATCTAAGGTCATATCAGGGCAGGTACTGACTTGTGACAGCGCGCACCCATGGCGACTTTATAGTGCTGCCTCACTGGGAAATCAAGCTGCCGGCACCATGACCCGATATCCCACTCAATCACATTATCCTGGAACTGAGCTGACCAGTCCTTATCCTATCCTATTAATGCCGACCGCCAGGATAGGAAGTGACAAGAATCAATTTTAAAGTCATTGGTTTGACTCGATTAGGAGCCCAACTCCCAACCTTCCGCACGCGAGCCCCAATCTCTACCGATTCGGCCACCGCGCCCGGTCAACAACATATATATCACGTGGTCACTTCGCCCTTCACTGATAGACTACTGCCCTTATAACCCAAGGCCACATTGACTACTCCAACAAGAACCAGAGATCCAGCCAAGGTTCCGAGGCGCCCCTTGGTGACGACGGCGTGGACTATGCGCTGGGCGCGGCGCCCCGGCTAATCTCACTAAATATAGACAGATGTGAACGTGAGGACCCGGGCGCCTCGGCTCATACCAATGTACTAAGCCTGCTCCAATAAAAAGGTGGGGGGTTGTGAGCTGACTGCGCGCTGACAGCAGGGTTTTTCTCTTTTTTTCTCTCAAAATTGTTGTAAATATAGTTTATTCATTGAATACGGTCTTTTGTCAGCGCTGTGGCACTGGTCTTCCAGCCATGTGACAATACAGCTATTTACAATATATGTATATATGTAGTCTGATATTGTCATCAGCAGCCTAGCTCCAGTCAGCTGAAATAGCAATACTATTAGTAATCATTCCAAGACTTACGTATGGTATGGTTTGACCGGCATTATTAAGATAGGGCAAGGACTGGTTGGCTCAGTGTCAGGATAATGTGACTGAGTGCTGGGTCATGGTGCTAGCAGCCTGGTCTCACAGTGGGGCAGCACTATACAGTTCCCATGAGCGTGCACTATCACAAGTCGGTACCCATCCTGATATGACCTTAGATGTTGTTAGGACATAAAACAACAACCAAACCACCCAAACCTGGTATAGTTTGAGAATTCATATAAGACTTAAGAGATAGTAATTCATTGGTTGGTTCTTGGAAATAAGTGTGTGGGTTTGTGGGTGTGTGGGTGTGTGGGTGGATGGGTTTGTTGATTGATGAAGTTTTGAGTCCTGGTAACATCTAAGGTCATATCAGGACGAGTTCCGACTTGTGACAGTGTGCACTCATGGCGACTTTATAGTGCTACCCCACTGGGAAATCAGGCTGCTGGCACCATGACCAAATATTCCACTCAGTCACATTATACTGACACTGAGCTAACCAGTCTTTGCCCTATCCCAGTAGTGGCGAGGCCCAAGCTAGGAAGCGACAAGCATCATTGCTTTGACTCGAGCGGGAATCGAACTCCCAACCTTCCGCACGGGAAGCATGTGCTCTATCTATTCGGCTACCGCGTCCGATCTGACAGCAGGTCGTGCTGTAAGGAGAGTCGGGAATTATGTAGTGGTTTTAGACAGAGAGCTCTTACTGTTGGCGAGGCTTGCAGATGACCATTTGGGGGTTAGGGGTGGGTTAGGGCTAAGTGTGGTAAGGGTCGGGAGGTGGGGAGGTGGGGTGAATGCCGGATGGGGATGGGGGGTAACTGGGAGGGAGGTCAGCGGTGTGGTGGCGATGGAGTGGGGGTTCAAGGCTGGGGTTGGGGGTGGGATTGTGAGGGAGAGGGGGCAGTTGTGGCGGATGGCGGATGGCTTGGGACTGGGGACTGAACGCGGTAAGGGCTAAGGGGGAGGGTCGGGGAAGGGGGAGGCAAGCTTGGTGAGCACTTGGGACGGGACTTGGGGACGAGGACCAGAAAAGGGTGGTGGGGACTGGGGGGCGGGTTGTGAGGGAGGAGATGGATGTGCGGAAGGCTGGGATTGTGGGCTGAAGGGGGTGATGGCTGGGGGGAAGGGAAGGGTGAGGGGCTAGGGGCGGGGTTGTGGGGGAGGGGGAAGGGGGGTGGCGGATTGCTTGGGACTGGGGGGGCGCTGAACTGGGTGAGGGCTAGAGGGAAGGGGAGGGTGGAGGGCTAGGGGCTGGGGAAGGAAAGGGTTAGGAGCGAGGAGAGGAGGAGTGGGGGTGTGGGTGGGGGAGGGTTTGGCGAATGCCTTTGAGCTGGGCGGGTAACTGTGTTTATGAGGGCCCCTAAGGCCCTATACTGCAGGCGCCCTACACACTTTGCAGTTCTTTGCATCGCAAACTGGCAATAACTGCACATAAAGCAAAGCCCTGAGACTTTTATAGCCCTCTATAACCAGCTAACCCGGGCTAACTTCGGCTCTATGCAGTCGGTGGGAATAGTTAGTTAGTTAGTCGGTTACTCAATGTCGATGTGATAATGATGCTGATCCTTACTGGTTTCTATTGGGCTTGTGGGTTATGCTCGGCTACGAGTGGTCGTGGTTGGTGGGAGTGACGGAAGAGGAAAGTCCCAGTGTGGGTAGCTGTGGGGTAGTGGTGGTGGGGTGGTGGTTTGGGGGGCGACGGTAGAGGTGATGAGGGTGGTGGTGATGAGGCTGGTTGGGTGGG